>JAQFVV010001684.1:0-52334 GCA_028023455.1 Epiperipatus broadwayi | reverse complement strand
ATATTGTAATGGAACGTATATGAGGCATTCCATTAAAATTAAAGATTGAAGAAAAACGAAATTATTCCAGTTATATTTAAATAAATTGTTTAAATGCACTTCCAGCTAGCTAGATATAAAACAAATCTAAAATCATGCAAAGCAATGAGATCTATCTTTATAATTTATTTTTAAAGATGATGTGACTAACTAATCAATATATATATTAGAAACAAAGGGACTTCTACTAAATTCAAATATACACATCTAACTATATAAATTTATGTACCTCTAAATATATAAATGAATAATAATATGTGTAAGTGACTTACAAACCAAATAATAAATGAAATATGAAATTATCTTTTATTATTTATAAATTCAATTAATTTCATAACTTTGGCATTAAAAGAAAATAAGAATAATATAGTATAGCTCTTTTAAATAATTACAAAGGCATTATTTATAAAAACAAATAGTACATCCTTTATTTTATGTTATAGTTTAACTTTAAATAATATTGATGTTTTAAATATAAATACAAAGAATAACTATATGTATATACTTGTAATAAGCATATATAGATTAAATATATAAAGACATATTTTTGCCTAACCATTATAATATAAATATAACAATTCATATATAACTTCAACCTATAATTTACATTTTAAGATTTTTAAATTATTTAAGATAATTGTCTGAACATCTGTTATACGTTTAATATTATTATAAAACAAGATGCTTAAATTGACCACTTATAAAACGTTGTATTTTATAATAATAAAAAAAAATAAAAGTAAATAAAAAAAAATATATCAATCTCAAAAATATATTTATATATTACTCATACATATATAAAATTATTAAATACCTTTTAAAGTTCATTTAGCTAATTTTCCTTTCCAAAAAGTTAATCTATTCCATGAGTTCTTTTATCCGTTTACTTTTGTTTATTAGAATGCATTCTATCGAAAGGCGAAGAAATTATTATATTAAAGAAAATTGTTAATCCTTAGATATATGCATATTTTATCCATTTTAAAATTTCCTTCCTTTTTAAAAAATAAATAAACCAATTAAAAGGTTAAATCCAGAATGTTAATTCCAATTAATTCCAAATTATGATTAAATTGATGATTATACATTTAAGATAGCTATATCTAGTTTCAACTCCAGACACGATGAAATTTATACATTGAATTTAAAAATATAATATCGACTTATCGATATTTACAATACCCTCTAATCCACCGAAAAAAAAAATATCTTTGCAAATAACTAATTAATTAATTAATCATAATGTATGGGCCGAAGACTTCTAGCATTATAGGTTCCCTTTGAACCATCATGCATATGAACTACATAAGCATTTGTTCCAATTTTTTTTTCGATCCGATATGGTCCTTCATAAATATTAAAAAATTTCTTAAATTTGTGTTCTTGTGGATTACTAATATGAGGTGTACGAATTAACACCATATCTCCTTCCTTGAATTGACTGGGATGCTGTGGACCTTGTAATCCCCGTTTGTCTCCCATTTTTGTCATATTTTCTTTAGCTTTAATGACATAATTATTGTGATCTGGCTCTTCCACTATAACAGGTAATAAAGTTTTAATTATACTTTGCTCTTCCTTTCCAAAATGCAACCGCATAGGTGTAAAACCTGTAGATTCATTTCTAGTCATGTTAATGTATAACAATACCTGCTTTAATTGGTTTACCCAACCACGATGATTTCCTTCAAGATATACCCTAAATAACCGACTTAATTCTCTCATAACCCTCTCACATGGGTTAGATTGAGGGTTACAAATAGAAATCAGTACAGGTTTAATGTTTTGCCTACATAACCAATTTTTCCATTCTTCAGACATAAATGAAGTAGCATGATCGGTCAAAATTGATTCTGGTTTTCCAACTATTGGGAATTGAAAGTTTGTCATTACTTTGATGACATCATTAGCTGCAGCTTTTCTCACTGGATAAGCAGTAACATATTTTGTAAATAAATCATATGTCACTAACAAAAATTTGTACTGCCGATAAGAGGGTAAAGGACCATAAAAATCAATGGCCAAAATTTCATTAGGCTTGTTTGGTAATATAGGCTGCCATTTTCCCGCATATGACCTATTCAGATACTTTGTTTTAAGACAAATTTCACACAATTGTAAAGTATCCAGTATAGATGTATACATTCGAGGCCAATAAAATAATTTATGTAAAGCATATTCTATTTTTCTAGGACCATAATGTCCACACAGACAATGTACATAATTTATAAGTCTTTTCCTAATATTGCTAGGAACATAAAATTTCCATGATCCAGAATTTGTAATATCTACTTGATACATTAATATACCTTTTGACAATTGATACCTTATCAATTCTCCGTTAGTTAGTGGCTCTGCCATTCCCATTGCAATAGTATTGTTATTCAATTGGGACATTATAGGTCCTAATTTAGGATCCTGTAATTGAAGTTCACTAATATTGGTTAAATCTTTTTCTACAGAATCATCGATTACTAAAGTAAGAGCTGTCAAAACTAAGTTTCCTGTATAATTCATAGGTTGATCTGGGCATGCCATTGGGTTTCGACTAAGAATATCAGGTACTATATTATTTTTACCTTGACAGTATTGCACAGTATAGTTAAATTGTTGCAAAAATAAACTCCATCTCACCAAGCGGTCATTATTTAGATATCCCTTATTTAAAAATTCCAAACTCTTATGGTCTGTTATTACTACCACTTGGGATCCCAACAAAAATTGCTTAAGTTTAGTGAAAGCCCAAACTACTGCCAGAGCTTCTTTCTCTGTTGTGGAATAATGCATTTCCACCCCTTTTAACCTACGGCTTAAAAAATATAATATTAATGGTTTACCTTCTACACTCATTTGAAATAGCACCACTCCAAGTCCATACCCACTGCTATCTGTTTGAACATAAAATGGCTGTTGAAAATTTGGATAATGTAAAGTTACTGTTTCCAAAAATCTTGCTTTCACATGCTCTAATTCTACTTGATGAATATCTAACCATTTCCATTTAATATCCTTTTTCAACAATTGTGACATGTGAATTGTATCTAAAGCAAAATTTTTATAAAAGCGATGGTAAAAATTGCATAATCCAAAGAATGAACGCAATTGCTTTTTATTTTCAGGTTGTGGAAAATTTTTTATAGCTTTAATTTTGTCAGGATGAGGCTTAATTCCTGCTGCACCTACCAAATGCCCTAAAAAGATGATTTCTTCAGTAGCAAAGGTACTTTTCTTTAGGTTAATTTTGATGTTTTTATTTTTACATTCTTGAAGAAATGCTTTTAAATGTTGTAAATGTTCATTCATATCCCGTGAAGCAATAACAATGTCATCTACATACATCACTAATATGTTCTTAATTTCTGTAGATAAAACTTGATTTAAACAACGAATTAAACTTGCCCCACTATTAACTAATCCGAATGGCATCCTTTGGAACATATAAGATTGTCCCTCATATTTGAAAGCAGTATATTTTTGATCTTCTAGGTGTAAATAAATTTGCCAATAACTGGCTGTCAAATCTACAGTAGTGAATATCTTTTTTCCTTCAAAACGAGCTAAGAGTTCCTGTACTATTGGAGGAACATCACGTTCCGGAATTGTCCTACGATTTAAAAATCGGGCATCCAAACAAATGCGAGCTGATCCATCCTTCTTTTTGACAATAACTAAAGGGTTATTAAATGCTGAAGCAGATTTTTTGATAACACCCCATTCCACCATTTGGTTAATTTGTTTATCCACTTCTTTTTTATATTGATAAGGTATTGGGTAGGATTTGCACTGAAAGGGTTCCAAATCATTCAATCATATCCGGTGGACATACCCTTTGATGATTCCAGGTTGTTTTGAAAAAACGTTTTTATAATTACATAATATTAAAGATAAGGCCTTCTTTATTTCATCAGTTAAACCAGTTGATTCATTTATTTTTAATTTTACATCAAGATCAGTTGTAATTGTTTCTATGCAACTTAAATTTAAAGATTGGTGCAGTACATATTGCTTAAAATGAATAATTTCACCTTTACATATTAATTGTTTTGCCATATAATCTATAATGCAACCATGCATCTGAAGAAAATCTGATCCTAAGATCACAGCATGTACTAATCCCGCCATTATCAAAAAAACATGTTCTTGGCTTACTGAGTTGAATTGTACTGTTAACCATACTTGTTGAGGAATTAATTTAGCTTTTCGCCCATTGGCTAAGGTAACCTGAAAGGATTGTTTTATGGGTAAGGATGGAACAATTATACCCACTTCTAAAAATTGGTGAAACAATTCATCTGAAATGATAGAAGCCTGACTACCGGTATCAACTAAAGCTTTAACTTCAATTTTTTCAACCATGATCATAATTTCTGGACAATTGCTAAAAAAAAATTGATTCTCTATTTCCTCTACTCCAAAATCTTCCATTTCAAATTCTATTGAATTTAAAGCTATAATTAAATCGTTCCTCTCCATATCAATCATTGGTCCCCGCAGTGAGGAACACTGCCACGAGGCCCTACTCAGTTTGATGGATGATTTGAATATCCAGTCGCTGGAGTATTAACCTCAGTGTTAGTGGTATCATATGGATAACTCCCTGGTTGTAAATTAGTATCACGACTATATTCATGATTTCTATTGTAACCTCCATGATCCCGGTATGGATTTTGTCTTCTATTATTGCGATAATTTCTGGTAAACCTTTGCATGCGACCTGCAGATTGGTTTCTTGGTACATGATAATTTACATTTGCTAAATTATAATTAGAGTTATCTCTTGTAGTTCCAGTTGATTTATTACAAATACCATCACTAGTTTCTAATATTCCCAAGATATCTGCTACTTCCTCAACGGTATGTCGATCTGCAGCCACCAATGTTTGTTCAATATGCCTTGGTAAATTTCTACGCAAAATCCGCACAATCTGAGTTTCGGATAATGGAAATGCATTTAGGGTTTTGAATTTGGCCACTTGATGTCTAAAAAATTGAGTATAACTCCCATCACGAGAAGTATATTTTTCGTGAGAAAGTCTATGGCGTATAAAATCTTGTTTATCCTCATTCCAGAAGTTATTCATTATTGCTTCACGATAATCACCATAAGTTTGAGGCCTTTCAAACAGAGATCTCCACCATTCTTTAGCTGAAGCGTATAAATGGTTACTAGCAATGGCCAACTTTTCTTTCTCTGACAGGATACTAAGTGTAAACAATTCTTCTAAGGTATTCAGGTATTCCATAGGATTTTCATGATACTCACCTTTAAAAACTTTAACATTAATGAACTTTGCGGCATTATGATTCATATATGAATCACTAGATATTTGGTGTGGAAAATCAGAAGATTTTTTAGATTCTATTAAATTTGTTCCATTATTAACTTTATCTAAACAACACTTACAATTTTCTTTATTTATCAATTCCTTAACAAATGTCTCATCCTTAAGATAATCTCTGTCTATAATATTATCTTTCATTTTATTTATATCTATCTTTATTTCATATTCTTTCCATTGTTTTTGCAAATTTGTTATATATTCACAATTTTCTAACGTAATGATTTTTATTTGTTCAATTTTTACATCCATTTCTGCCACATCCTTTCGTACCTCTATTTCATAATTTTTACAGGTTTCAATTTCATTATTATTTATATATTCTGAAAGGGGTCTTAATTTTCCTTGAATTTGATCCAATTTAACATCTATTTCTTGTATACGATTAGAAGTAACTTCATTTACTACATTAATACGTTCATTTATATCTTGTAATTTATTAATATCAATCAACTGTTCCTCTTGCTGCAATCCCACAGCAATTTTAACTTCAGCAGAGATAGTCGTATATAGGTTTTTAAATGAAGATTCATTATCAATTTTCAATGCTTGGAACTTATCCCATAATACTTTATTATTATTAATAATCTTTTCCTCAAATTCCCCATGTTCTTTCTTAGACTCTTCTAATCTGGCCATAATTCCTTGATTTTCTTCCTTCATTTCATTATTTATTTCTTCAATTTTTGCTTTTAAAGAATTAGCTTCCACTATTGTCTCTTCTCTATATTTTTCCATCTTTTCATCAAATTTTATTTCTACTCTTCTAACACTATTATCTACCAGAGCTTTTAATTCATTAGAATTGACTTTCATCTCAGCTCTAAGATCTTCTTTTAATTCATTAGAGTTGGTTTTCATCTCAACTCTAAGTTCATCATATTTAGACTCTAGTCTCTCAGAATTTGTTTTCATCTCAACTCTAAGTTCATCAGAATTTGTTTTTAAACTAGTCTCTAGTTTATCATATTTAGACTCTAGTCTCTCAAAATTTGTTTTCATCATAGCCTCCAGTGTCTCTATTAAATTCCCCATATCAAAATTACCACTAACTGACATTTCACTACTGTTATCCATTATTATTATTATTAGAACTACAATACTATATACTCAAAAAAAAATAAAATCTAAGATATATATATATATTTATTTCTATATAGTAATTATCACAGATCAAGGGCTCACCATCTCCAATCATTATTCCAACAAGCAATTATTTAACTAAAAAAAAAATACAAGCCTTTTTTAATCTTATAATACATAATAGCTATCTGACAATTTAAATTTTACTTATTTGAACTCATGAACTTCTTGGCTTAAAAAAAAAAAATCTCATCTATCACCATAATATCAACAAATTTCTCTAAAATATATATAGAAAGAGAGTAACAATTGATATCACTAAATAACATTCATTTATATTTAATGATAATAAATATTCTACACTTACACAATATTGAAATATGAAATCTTCATATCAAATTCAATATGACCTTGAAATATTTAAAAAAAATACAACTAAATGTTCACATGCCTTAAAATAACTAATTTGATAATATAATGAGACAACTTTCTCATTCAAAATAATGGTAGTTAAGCATAAACTTACTAAATTGATACCTATAAATTTTCTGGACCTTAAAACTTAATAACATTTTATATATATATAAAAAAAAATATCCACTTCACTAATTATTAACTTTTGTGCCCGAAATACTATTTTAATAAAATTGTACTAATGCAGTCCACTATCAACAAACATTCACTAATTGAACTTCATGTTTAAAAGTCATTTATAATGAAAATATAATATTACTATACTTGTTTTCAAACCTTAATTAATAATCAATGTAATAGATTATTTGTCACAAACAATAATCAATTAATCTAGTCCCTAAGTTTGGTGTTATATATATAAGTTATATACTTATCTATTCCTCCAAAGATCTGATAGATTTTAACAACCAAAAGATTGATTAGCACTTCACAACTTTGATGTAGATAAAAGAATTCAATCATTATTCCCAAAGCATACAATGTTCCATGAACACTTAGATGATTATCACATTTCATTCTATCCAATTTACTACAACCCATAATAATTTTCTGAAAACACTATTACACTACCCTGCTTATATTTAAGTCTTAGGGGCTATTACTTATAAAATATTTCCTTGCTCATCTTAAGGAGACTTAGAGGCAAATATCATACATATATCAAAATAATTATACCTTACTCTCTTTGGAGTTTTAAAGATAAAATCATGGCAGGACCACTGTTAGCTGCTTCATGATAAATAATAATAATAATAAACATCAAAATTTGGGTTGAAGCAATGAATGAGATCAATCAATACAAGTGACATGAATGCATTACATCCCTAAGACAATGACAAAAATTCCCCATCCAACATCAATACTTGCAACAGAACCAACCAAACTCCAACAATCAAATATCCCATCCAACCTTCAAAATTATAGATTTTCTACAACATAAACTTTCCAAATATGGACAAAATTATTATACCGTACTTTAACACCATCATTAAAAAATAATACAATAACACTAACCATCACCATCTAAACATAAGGCTAAAATATTTCCATTTATATAAAAAAAAAAAAAAAATTAAACATACAAAAATGTTTCTTTTTCTTTAAACTATACATCTCATATTAATATATATATATACTATACATTTCTCAGGTATGTGGGGTATTTCAAGCCCTAATTAGCTTATTTCGAGCCCTAGTTGTTGCGCCAAATGTAATGGAATGTATATGAGGCTGCCCACGATTGGGCAAGCCAAATGTAATGGAACGTATATGAGGCTTCCCACGATTGGGCAAGCCAAATGTACTGGAAACTATATGGTAGCTTACAATTGGATAAGCTAAATATAATGGAACGTCTATTAGGTATTCCATTAAAATTAAAGATTGAAGAAAAACGAAATTATTCCAGTTATATTTAAATAAATTGTTTAAATGCACTTCCAGCTAGCTATATATAAAACAAATCTAAAATCATGCAAAGCAATGAGATCTATCTTTATAATTTATTTTTAAAGATGATGTGACTAACTAATCAATATATATATATATTAGAAACAAAGGGACTTCTACTAAATTCAAATATACACATCTAACTATATAAATTTATGTACCTCTAAATATATAAATGAATAATAATATGTGTAAGTGACCTACAAACCAAATAATAAATGAAATATGAAATTATCTTTTATTATTTATAAATTCAATTAATTTCATAATAACTTTGGCATTAAAAGAAAATAAGAATAATATAGTATCGCTCTTTTAAATAATTACAAAGGCATTATTTATAAAAACAAATAGTACATCCTTTATTTTATGTTATAGTTTAACTTTAAATAATATTGATGTTTTAAATATAAATACAAAGAATAACTATATGTATATACTTGTAATAAGCATATATAGATTAAATATATAAAGACATATTTTTGCCTAACCATTATAATATAAATATAACAATTCATATATAACTTCAACCTATAAATTACATTTTAAGATTTTTAAATTATTTAAGATAATTGTCTGAACATCTGTTATACGTTTAATATTATTATAAAACAAGATGCTTAAATTGACCACTTATAAAACGTTGTATTTTATAATAAAAAAAAAAAAAAAAGTAAATAAAAAAAAAAATATCAATCTCAAAAATATATTTATATATTACTCATACATATATAAAATTATTAAATACCTTTTAAAGTTCATTTAGCTAATTTTCCTTTCCAAAAAGTTAATTTATTCCATGAGTTCTTTTATCCGTTTACTTTTGATTATTAGAATGCATTCTATCGAAAGGCGAAGAAATTATTATATTAAAGAAAATTGTTAATCCTTAGATATATGCATATTTTATCCGTTTTAAAATTTCCTTCCTTTTTAAAAAATAAATAAACCAATTAAAATGTTAAATCCAGAATGTTAATTCCAATTACTTCCAAATTATGATTAAATTGATGATTATACATTTAAGATAGCTATATCTAGTTTCAACTCCAGACGCGATGAAATTTATACATTGAATTTTTTTAGTTGTTCCATTGAAAATTGCCTTGGAATAAATGAAAGCGATGATGCAGCCTCCTGGCTGCGATTCTTGATTAACCTGCCATAATCTATGTATTTACCATAAAATATATATATTATTTCAGTATTTTGAAGAATAGTAAATTTTATAGAACTAAAGTACAATAAAATCTTTATTTTTCAGTTGTTTGTTCTATATCTATTCCAATAATAAATAATAATAATAATGGCTTCTTTTATTGTTGTTGTTGTTGTTCCATGCGCCAGCAGATGCTATTTTAAAACTCATGTTATATATGTTCTCTTTTAAAATAATTAACATTAAAATAAAAATAAAATATCAAGTATATATATATAAAATATTAAATTGAAAATTTGATATCTTTAAAAATATACATATATTATAATTTATTACATTTAATAATCATTGTAAATAAAATAATTTTTTTTTTTAATTAACAATTTATATGTCCTTATTTATTTTAATAATTAAATGTTTATTATGATGTACTATCAATATATATAAATAAAACAATAACTTCAAATAATAACTATATTTAATAAACATAAAAGAAAAATTTAAATATTTCATATGTAAACATCAACTTAAAGAGGTTTTTTTTTTTTTAATAACAAATGATAATTTAAAAATATAATATCGACTTATCGATATTTACAATATATATATATATAAATGAGATACACATTTTATTATTGTTCTTTTAAATCGTAAACAATACTAATCTAAATATTTGAATGCATTTCACAAACTATTTTTAAGTGTACATTTGGATTCTTAGATTCAAACATTTAATATATTTTTGCTAATTTTAAAATATCAAGCAAATATTTGTTTGTCTCACATATATATTTATTCTTAATATTTTAGTATATATACATTTTTAATTTATGCTTTTCAAAGGATTTAAAGACTTTTTTGGACTATCCACTGTCACCTATAATTGCTGATCTCTTCAAGAATAATTTTAAAAGTCAATTATTAAATGCAGCTACGAAGAAACATATTTGCCTCAGATATGTGGATGATATATTTGTTATATGACCTTGGCCTCATGGTATTGATATTTTGAACTCTTTTCTTATTTTTTTTAATGATTGGCATCCTAACATTAAGTTTACTACAAAAATTGAAAATAATAAATCACTTTCTTTTCCAGATGTTTTGATTGCAAGAAATTATGATGACTCCTTATCTATATCAGTTTACATAAAATCCCATACAAACAGATATCTTAATTTTAATTTTCATCATCATCCTGCATCAATATTTTTGTAGCAAAAAATCTTTTGATATGGGCTTGTAGTTTGTCTGATAAAGATCATTTTATTTAAGAAATAGAACTAATGCAAAATATTCTGCATTATAAGGATTACAATAAAAACATCATATATAAGGTGTTACATAGCATTGATATTAAAGATAAGAAAAAGGATTTAAAATTGATAATTTAGCTAGTTGTAGAGTTGTTTTAACTTGTATTAAAGAAGGCATTGATCAAATCAATAGAGAATTATATAATTTTAATATAAAGCCTACTTTTTCCACTAGCAAGAAAATTTATGATATTTTTTCATAAATCTAAAGACAATACTTATGGAATACCAGGGTCTTTATGAAATTCCATGTTTACAGTGTTGAAAAGCTATGTAGATCAGTCAAATACATGAATTAATGTAGAATTAATGAACATAAAAATGACTTTCATCAGAAGTTAAATACATCAGCTTTTACTTCACATTTTTTAAAAATTGTTCACAAATCTATAATGCTAAAATACTTGCTAATTTTAAAAAGTATGATTTGAAAACCATGAGGGAGTCAATTGGAAAAATTTAAAAAAATCAACTGGTTTGAACAAAGCTTTTAAAGCATAATGTATTAACTACTTTATGGAGACCATTTATTTTATATCTTTTTTCTAATTTAAATCTAAAATCAATTAATGGTAAAACTGAAGAAAATAAGCATTTTGTTAATTCACATATTCTTAATGATCAGCTATTTCAATCTCAGTCTCATTTTTTACCTTATACTAAATCTTGTTACTATCTGAGATCTAATGATTTTTCTTTGAAAAGTTAACCCTCACAGTGGCAAACGCTCTTTAATCAAATAGTCAACTGTCAATTAAGGTAAGCTACAATAAAGACTTCTAAAATGAAACAATTAATCGGCTAAATACTTTTTTACTAAAGTATGATTTAAATTAACAAATTCAAATTATATAATGAAGGTTAGAATTGCAATCATTTTGAACACCTTAAACTTAGTTAAAGAATTAGATCACTTATGTTTTAAATTCTGACAAAAATCTACTGTACATATTTTTGTCTAAGAAATAGAACCAGTTCATACTGCAAGCTGAAAATTTACATATTAAATGTTAATCACTCTTCTCAGTGTTACCTTGTGAATAAAGATAAAGTTTGAATTTAGTTAATGGCATGAACAAGAAGCAAATATTTATCTGTATGCTACAAAGTTGTCACATAAATTAAAGAATCAGATATATTCAAAGGAGAAGTGTGAAATTTAAATTAGCAATGATTTTAAATTGCTCTTAAACTAACATGTTTTATTTACATACACAAAGAAAAACTAACACATTAGTCATTTTAAACTTTGCAATCTGTAAAACTTAAATGTAAAAGAAATTGTCTCAGTGCATATCACTAGCTAAAAATTCAAATATAACATTTTTTCAGCAATGCTACCTTGTGAATAGATATAAAGTTTGAATTTCAAACAGTATGACCAAGAGAGAACTGAATTTACTGTAATATTGTTATTACATTCAAATATCAGCCTTTCAAACTAATTGTGCATACGCTTTTGCGAGTGTTAATAATAATAAATGAATACTTTCTCTCCAATACAAGATATAGTATTTGTGCAGGAATAAAATGAATCCACATTCCTACGACTCAAATGCTTATATATGAGCAAATCTGAAGTACTGGCAAGGAAAGCATGAGGATGGAACAGTCACTTTAAATTACTATATACGATGTCTGAATGAATGACATCGGTAAAATTGTCTATAATTTGCTAAACGTCATTCTAACTGAAACTTAATCATATGTAAATAAGCATTTATTTTATATAGCATATTTTTGCAATTTATTACATTCAAATATCAGCCTTTCAAGCTAACTGTGCATACGCTTTTGCGAGTGTTAATAATAATAAATGAATTCTAGACAATTTCATCGACGTCATTCATTCAGACATCGTATATAGTAATTTAAAGTGACTGTTCCATCCTCACGCTTTACTTGCCAGTACTTCTGATTTGCTCATATATAAGCATTTGAGTCATAGGAATAAGTGGATTCATTTTATTCCTGCATAAATACTATATCTCGTATTGGAGAGAAAGTATTCATTTATTATTATTAACACTCGCAAAAGCATATGCACAATTTAAACATACACTATATAAAATAAATGCTTACGTAATATTGTTATGCATAGTGAAACGCAGACTTATTCAAATAAGAAGCATAAAATTAATGCTGATTCTTACACTGACAACTTGCAGGAACAGGGAGCAAAAGGCATAATGGAAAAAAAGTAGCTCATGAGGACATATTTTGTCCAGAACTGTGTCAGTGTTTCACAGATGAAACTGCTCTCAGGGTTGACATTTTCTCTAATAATTCAGGTGATATGATGACTGTACCTTCTTGCACATCTGGACCTGGTACTTTGAGGGTCTTCTATAAAGCAATAAACTTTCAGGTATGTCATGTAGTAATGGATTCAATGTCAGGCCATGAGGTCTTTAATAACACTGCTAACCCTTCTAGGTGCCCTGGCCACAATAATCAATAAATTCTGTCAGTCAGAGTTGTCATCTTGGGTTTTCTGAATTCACTCTTCCCTTTATTAAACTTCTTTTTAAATGTTAATTTTTATCATTGGGATCAATGTCAGGGGCTTAAATTTCCTTACAATACTGCATACCATTAAAAGTTGGTAATCTTAGTCTACCACAGGTCATCTGCATGGCAGAGATAAAAATTAGTCAATGGTCCTGTTACAGAATTGAGTTGTTTTTTTTTCTCTCTTGGTTACCTTAAATACTCAAACTCTCTCATTTAACAGGAGGTATTGCAATATTGATAAATAGATGCAGAGCCCCTTTGGAGTTCAAAATCATTTTTCTTCATTTTGTATTATCATTGATATGTGATATGGAAAACTTCATTTTAATCTGGTCTATTGACACAAATCAATGAGACATTAATCAGGAAAATCATAGACACTATTAATATATTTATGGCTTCAAACTCCTTTCCCCTGATGATTTTAGAAAATTTTAACATGAGTTATGAATGATTTAATAATGAATTTCCATTTGGTCAATAAGGGGGTCATGTGTGGTAGGAGTTTTTTTCCTCAAGAGATGTTCTGCTATTATACCCATAGATGGAGGACCCTTATAGATCTCCTTACATGTCAGACTTACACTTTCAGCTGAATGATGTGCTAAGTATGGTCAGTTTTTTTGACTACTTGGCACTGTATGTTGACATTGAGGCAGATGATAGGACTCTGACTGTGTATGGGTTGAGGGGTACTATGAGGCTGGTGAATAAACATACCATTCCTGTAAGTCTTATTTCTAATATATATATATATATATATATATATATATATATATATATATATATATATATATATATATATATATATATATATATATATATATGTTTAAAATCCAATATTTTGAATTTAGCCCCCTTCAGACCTGGAGTGACTTTCTTGAAGTGGTGCAGACTATTATAAAAAAATTCACTTGGAACTCTTCTGGCCTGGCAAAATTATTACTTGTGCTAAATGATAATGCAAATAAACTGAACTTGCTCTCTGATTGCAGTCACAGTGTTGATGAAATTCTATGACTGAAGGAACATTACCAGAATGCCTTGGCAGAATATATCACCATCAAGCATGCCCATAGGTTCCTTGGGAACTGAAACTGTTGGACCAGAAATTATTTAAGGTGGGCACTGGAAGGAAGAATATTATCCCTCTCATCAATTGTCCTTGGTGGGCAGTTGTATATCAGGGATGCTATGATCCTGATAATCTGCAATTACTTGATAAGGAAAGCTATTAGTAGAGCTAAGTGCTAGGTGGATTGCACATCAGATCATGGAATCTCTAATCAAGATATCCTTGAAAAGCTTACATAATTCCCCAGAGGAGCCCACTCTGATCCACATGCAATTCCCAAGTTCCTCCTACTATACCTGAGTTATTTTATTGTGCCAATCATCTTCAGAGTCATCAATGAGCTAGCCACAGTGGATAGGTCAGTTGAGAGTCTTATCTGGTGAACTAGTACACTTTTTAAAAAATATAGTTCACCCTCTGAGCTCTCTAGTCTTCAGCTGATTTTTGGTCATCAAGATTGTTGAGTCATTTCTTAAGGACTGCATTCAAAATACAATTTATCAAAACTTGTTTGCTGCACAGTTTGCAAAAAAGGGCTATTTACTACCAATGCTGTCTGTTTGTTTAAGATTGTATTCGATCATGTTAGGTGTCATAGATATGTCAGGTCAATTGCTGTCCAACTAGACATCAGCAGCATTTTATCAATGAGTATTGATCTTATGCTTTTTCTTAACTATTATTAAAACAGGAAAAACTCTCTACACATATTGCCACCCAGTGCAAGCCACAGTAATAAATGGATGCCAAAAGGCTTGTGCATAAAATTTCCCATCTAGTGCCTACTCATCCAATATCCCCAGACTAGTTTCTGGCTTGGGTTCTTTGTCAGTGAGGAGCCTTTATGAAGGACACAATCCAGAAACTATGCTGCAATATCCACAGATTAGATTCTGGCTTGTGGCCTTCATCAAGGCTCCTCACTGACAAAGGCCATAAGCCAAAAACTAGTATGGGGATATTGGATGAGTAGGCACTAGATTGGGGATTTTATGCCTAAGCCTTCTGGCATCCATCGATTATTATGGTTTGCACTAGGTGGTAATACATATAGAGAGTTTTGCCTGTTTTAAACAATTAATAGATGAATGTAATAAATTTTAATTACTAATGATCATGGAAAATCAGTTTAACAAAAATAAAAATTTATTAATATATTAATAACAACATATATATAAACTTTAAATTGAATAAAATTTAAATAAAATAAAATTAAGAAGCAAATAAAATATTCCTTACAGAATAGTTTACACTTGAGTTAATTACTATTTATTAATTATACTTATTATATTATTTTTTTGGACATATCTAGTGTGTGTTGTAAACAATATCTTAAGAAACCAAAAAGAAATGTTATATATTAGCACAAATATTGCTAAATAAATACATGCAGATGTATTTTGCAAAACTTATTTAAGTATGTTTAATTTGTTTACTATTTATTATCAAAATAAACATAAGCTTATTAATTTATACTTCATAATAACATTATATTATAGATGTTTATTACATAAACAAACTTTATTAATCTTATAAATATTTATATGTAAAACCTTTTTTTAAATATGAATGAAGAAACAAATATACATACTCTAATTTAAAAAAAAAAACTAAAATTATCAGTAATTAATATATATATATATATATATATATATATAGTTTTATTATTATTATTATTATTATTATTATTATTATTATTATTATTATTATTATTATTATTATTATTATTATTATTATTATTATTATTATTATTATTATTATTATTATTTAGTTTAAGCTCTTCTTTTTGGTAATTATAGGTTTTTCTTGTACACTAAACAAACATAAAAATTTATAAAAAAATAAATAAACTACCTGGTAAACTTTTCTTTTTACTCTTAAGGAATACCATCAAATTTCAACTTCCTAAAGAAAGAAATATTTATTATATACCAAAAATGTTATGAGCTGCTTATAGATTTTATACAAATAAAAAGAATTACATTTTAAAATTCTTATATATATAAAATACATATTTTGCAGGTTCATCCGTGTTAAAAAATTTTAAATATTAATATTCCGACATTTCGACTTGGTCACACAAGTCATCCACTGGGTGATAAAAGGTACAAAGATGGTTGTAGATGCACTACAATCACTGATTTTAAAATAACATTAAAGTTTCACCAATAGCAAAAATGTTAAATTAAAATATGTTTTTTTAAAAAAAATCTTTACAAGTAGGAGGAAGTTTGCATGTATTATCTTTCTTATTGATACAATCTGATCCTTTTAATATCTCAATAGCTTCTCTGATTTTACACTGGTAGAGATTATTACATCTGGATATGATCCTGGTACTATAAAAATCAATTCTATGACCTCAATCTATAGTATGGAGTGAGTGCTGATAATGATGAATGCTGTTTAACTCCATTAGGATGTCCATCTCTCCTAATACATATGCAACAGTTGCTCATACCTATGGAAGAAAATTTACAATTATCACATGAGATTTTCTAAATACCATGAGATTCAAGAGGGATTGAATACTTAGGCTTGGTTATCATATTACTGATTTTTTGATGAGTAGAAAATGCTGTATTTATTTTATAACATTTTAATATATGCCTCATACAGTCTATGGCTTCTTTTACATATGGAACACAAATCCTAATAGTTGATCTATCTTCTTTTTGTTTCCTATTTTGACCATTTTGGGTCTAAATTAAGGTTTTTTTAAAAGAAATAAATCATATTATTAGTGTTTTATTAGAAAATAATTATAGTAATAAATTTATTAAAAAAGCCTTAATTCAAGCCCAAAAGGGTCAAAATAGGAAATGAAAAGAAGATAGATCAGCTATTAGGATTTGTGTTCCATATGTAAAAAAACCACAGTCGGTGTTGGATATAACCTTAGGTCTTTTTTTACGTGGACTTATTTAACACGATTTTGAAATTGCGCTATTCAAGTTTTACCAGAAGTCAAACTCCGATAATGCACTATCACTTTAAATAATAAATTTTGTGCACTTACATTATATTGAAAGTAATAGCACATTATTGGAATTCGACTTTCATCTTAGTAATTTCAATATTTTCAGTGCTTTATAATAGTAAGATTTTATGCAATAATGAAATTAAAATCATGATTTCCACATTTTATTATACACACATTAAATTTTACAAGATTATAATATAAATTTGTTCAAACATTGTGCATGTTAATTTTGCATTTTAAATCACATTCTGTTTTTGCTTTTTAAAAAAGAACGTAATCAATTATTAATCATTTAATGTCCACAAGTTTATTTTTAAAAGGTGAGTAATAGCAGTGGGCACAATTAAATTTGACAATTAAAATCTGATTTTTAATTGTAATTAACAATTTAAAAATTACTTACGGTGACTTGAAATTAATGTGATGTGAAATTTGATTTTTAAACGGATTTGAAAATTAAAAAATTAAAGACAAAAATAAGAATTTAATTTTTAGTTGTTAGTTTCATAAACAATTAATAAAATCATCATCTCAAAGATTAATTACTAGTTACATTGTCACCAGAAAAACATTGACACAACATGAGTGTGAAGTTGGTGCTAGTTGTATTTTTTCTTGTGAAAAATCTGAATTTTTTACCAGTTTGCAAACGAACATGTTTTTTGGCAAATAGTGATAATAATTAAAATGTGTATAAAAAAATATAAATTACTGTACTGTAAATTATGCATAAAAATATATTATTTTGAATAAAATTAAATATTATAATTAAAAAAAGTTTGTCTTGTATCAATTTTTTTCAAATTTGAAATTTTTTAGTAGTCATATTTTATTTCCTTATTGTTTTTTGTGCAAATTTTAAAGCAATTTTATGTTGGTGCTTTGCTTTTATGTGAATTTTGAAAAATCACAGACTGCATTCCCTCTTTTTCAATTTAAGTTTTGTTTATTTTTGCGCAATTTCATTTGTGCATGTTTTCTGAGAAACCTATCTATCATGTAAAATGAGACCCAGGTGTATATTAAAATGTTATAATATAAATAAAGTATTTTCTACTCATCAAAAAATCAGTATTATAATAACAAAGGCTAAGGACTAATTCCCCCTTGAATCTCAGTGTCTTTATGAAATCTCATGTGATAATTGTAAAGTTTCTTACATAGGTATGAGTAACTGTCACATTAGTGTTAGGAGAGATAAACAAAGTTATGCAGTTAAACAACAATCATCAGCAGCACTCTCACTTTATACTATAGATTAAGATCATAAAATTGATTTTCTAGTACCAGGATTATATCCATATGTGATAATTCCTATCAGTGTAAAATCAGAGAAGTGATTGGATTTCTAAAAAGACCAGATTGTATCAATAAGCAAGATAATACATGCAAACTCCCTCCTATTTGAAAAGATTTTTTTTAAAAAACATATTTTAGTTTAACATTTTTGCTATTGATGGAACTTTAATGTTATTTTGAAATCAGTGATAGTAGTGCCTCTACAACTGTCTTTCTACTATTTATCATCCAGTAGATGATATGTGTGGTCAACTTGAAATGTTAATATATTAATATTAAAAATGTTATGTCTTATATATATATATATATTGTAATGGAAACGTATATGTAGCAGCCCTACGATTGGACTAGCCAAATGTAATGGAACCTATAATTCAGAGCCTCACTTGGATGCTCCAAATGTAAAGGAACTTAAGGTAGCCCATGTTTGGGTAAGCCAAATGTAATGGATCGTGCTTGCTACATTCCATTTAAATTGAAGAAATACAAAATTATCCCGGTTATATAAATAATGTAATGGAAACTATATGGTAGCTCATAATTAAGCAAGTTAAATATAATGGAACGTATATGAAGTATTCCATTTATATCAAAGAATGAAGAAAAATAAACTTGTTCCAATTATATTTTAATAAATTGTTTAAATTGCCCTCCCAGCTAGCTTTATATAAAACAAATCTAAAATCATACTAATCAATGAGATCTTTAAATAATTACAAAGGCATTATTTATAAAAATAAATAGCACATCTTTATTTTATGTTATCGTTTGACTTTAAATAATATTAATGTTTCAATATTAATATAAACAATGAATATATAAAGACATATTTCTGCCTAATAGTTATAATATAAAGATAATAATTAATATATAGTACCTCAACTTATAAATTATATTTTCAGATTTTAAAATTATTTAAATATTTATCTTAAACATCATCTGTTATACGTTTAATGTTATAATAGAATAAGACGCTTAAATTGATCATTCACAAACGTTACATTTTACAATGAAAAATAAAATAAACAAAAAAAAATATATATCAATCTCAAGAATATATATCCACACATCACACATATATATATAAAATTATTAAATACCTTTTTTAAAAGTTCACTTAGTTAATTGTCCTTTTAAGAATTAATTTAGTCCATGAGTTTTTTCATCTGTATATTTTATTATTTTATTTTAGAATGCATTCTATTAAAAGAACGACGAAACGATTTCATTAAAGAAGATTATTAATTCTTGAATATATGCATATTTTATTAAAATGTTAAATCCAGTACTTCAATTACAATTACTTCCGGATTAGAATTAAATTGACGATAATACATTTAAGATAGCTATGCCAGCTTTTAATTCCAGACGCGATGAAATTTATACGTTGAAATTTTAGTTGTTCCATCGAAAAATTGCTTTAGAATATATGAAAGCGATGATGATGATGCAGCCCTAGCTGCGATATATCCTTATTACCCCGTCATAATTTATATGTTTATTACAAAATATATACGTTACTTCAGTATTTTAAAAAAAATGGTAAACTTTAAAGAAATAAAATGTAATAAAATTCTATCCTTCAGTTGTTTGTTCTATATCCCATTTTTAATAAGCAAAAATCCTAATAATGGCTTCCTTATTATTGTCGCGTGGTTTCATGCCAGCAGATGCTATTTTAAAACTCATGTTATATATATGTTCTCTTTTACAACAATTAACATCAAAATAAAAATAAAATATTAAGTATACATATAAAAAGTATCAAATCGAAAATTTGACATCTTTTAAAATATACATAAATAATTATTTATTGCATTTAGTAATCATTGCAAATAAAATAATTTTTTTTTTAATCAACAATTTATATGTCCTTATTTATTTTAATAATTAAATGTTTATAACGATGTACTATCAATATATATAAATAAAATAATAACTTCAAATAATAACTATATTTAATAAACATAAAAGAAAAATTTAAATATTTCATATGTAAACTTTAACTTAAAGAGATTTTTTTTTAATAACAAATAACAAATTTTTAAAATATAAATATCGACCTATTGATATTTACATTACCCTCAAATCCACCGAAAAAAAAAATGTCTTTGCAAATAACTAATTAATTAAGAGATATCGAAAAACTTCTCAAATTTGTAATCTTTCTAAGGACTAACATGGTTTAAAGAATATTATTTTTCATATTAATAACCACATTCATTTATTTATATCTATCTCTCAGATCATCTAGATATTTATCCAAGTTTTCTTAAAAAAAAAAAAATAATAATAATAATCAAAAGTGCCTTTTCAATTCTTCCTGTAAAGAATTTCCAGTATGTTAAACTTTGTGAAAAAGTTTGCCCTAATTTACAAGATTTTCATATAGCATTTTGGTATAACTCAATTGCTTTTGAATAATTTTGAGATAAGTATCTAAAGATTTTGCTATGAACTCCTTAGATTCTACATCTATATCCTTTACATAAATAGTAACTTGATCATAAGCACTAACATAACTCTTAACTTTATCAATAATAGTTGCTATTTTATCAGATAATCTTACTTTTCCTTTGACTATCTTGATAAACATCATCGACTTGAGTAAGTCTTTATTTTACTTATTCTAGGTTCAATTAAAAACAATTCTCTGGATAATTTTGAATGGTATTCATTCAAATTTTCTAAATAATCCTTTAAAAATCGCAAATCAGATTGATGTAATTTCAACATTAAAGAACTCTTGAAAATCATTTTGTTTTACAACAATAACATTATTATATTAATTATTTTCAGTTTAACTTTAGGTTTACTTAAATTTCTTTCCTTAGTTATATTTTCTTGAAGAAAATCTTTATTATTTATCTTTCTATCTATAACTTTAAGTTTAACTTTAGCTTTTCCAATATCTTTCATAAAATCTATACTTCTTTTAAGATAATTTATTTTAAACTTATCTCTACTCATTTCTTTGAATTTTACTTTAATTTTCTTCATATTTTTACTGGTATAAATTATCTCAAGAAAATCTATTTTAATTTTCTCTTTACTTCTGAATTTAAGTTTTATTTTGACTTTGCCTAAATCTCCATTTGGATCAATTTCTACTTCCATAAAATTTACATTACATATTATATTGTTAATTCTTGTAAAGAATATTTCTTTGTAAATATTAATTTTTGTATAAACGTTTCCACAATTAATGATACATTTTTGAACTAGATTTTGCATTTTATCTTTAAATTTATTACTGGTATTATCCGTAATCTTTAGTAATTTTTCACCTAAAGAATTTAATTTTATTTCTACAGATTCATCAATTCTTTTATCCTTACTATAGTATTCATCAAAAATTTTAAGTTTCTTTATAGTCTTTCTTTCAACTACTTCTAATCTGGCTATAATTCCTTGATTTTCTTCCTTCATTTCATTATTTATTTCTTCAATTTTTGCTTTTAAAGAATTAGCTTCCATTATTGTCTCTTCTCTATATTTTTCCATCTTTTCATCAAATTTTACTTCTACTCTTCTAATACTATCATCTACCAAAACTTTTAATTCATTAGAATTAATTTTCATCTCAACTCTAAGTTCATCATATTTAGATTCTAGCTTCTGAGAAAGTTCATTAGAATTTGTTTTTATCTCAACTCTAAGTTCATCATATTTAGATTCTAGTCTCTCATATTTGGTATTTAATTCAGCTTTAAATTTTTCCAAAAAATCTTTTAAGTCAAAATCACCATTAACTGGCATTTTATTACTATTGTTATCCATTATTATTAATAATACAATATTATATACTCATAAAATAAAATCTAAGATATATATATATATTTCTATATAGTAACTATCACAGATCAAGGGCTCACCATCTCCAATCATTATTCCAACAAGCAATTTTTTAACTAAAAATACAAGCCTTTTTAATCTTATAATATATAATAGCTATCTGACAATCTAAATTTTACTTATTTGAACTCATGAACTTCTTGGCTTAAAAAAAAAATAATCTTATCTATCACCATAACATCAACAAATTTCTCTAAAATATATATATGCAGAGAGTAACAACTGATATCACTAAATAACATTTATTTATATTTAATGATAATAAATATTCTACACTTATACTATATTAAAATGTGGATACTTCATATCAAATTCAATATAACCTTGAAATATTTAAACTACAACTAAATGTTCACATGCCTTAAAATAACTAACTTGATAATATAGTGAGACAACTTTCTCATTCAAAATAATGGTAGTTAAATATAAAATACTTAAATCGATACCTATAAATTTTCTGGACTTTAATACTTAATACCATTTTATACACATAAAAAAAAAAAAAATATCCACTTCACTTATTATTAACTTTTGTGCTCGAAATATTTTACTAAAATTGTACTAATGCAGTTTACTACTAACAAATATTCACTAATTGAATTTCATGTTTAAAAGTCACTTACAAAGAAAAAAAAAATATTAATATACTTGTTTTCAAACCCTAATTGATAATCGATGTAATAGATTATTTGTTACAAACAATAATCAATTAATCAAACTCTTAAGTTTGGTGTTATATATTTAAGTTATATACTTATCTATTCCTCCAAAGATCCGACAGATATTGACAACCAAAAGATTGATTAGCACTTCACAACTTTGATGTAGATAAAAGAATTCAATCATTACTCCCAAAGCATACAATGTTTCATGAACACTTAGATGACTATCACATTTCATTCTATCCTATCTACTACAACCCATAATAATTTTTCTTAGAACACCATTACACTACCCTGCTTATATTTAAGTCTTAGGGGCTATTATTTATAAATATTTCCTTGCTCATCTTTGGGAGACTTAGAGGCAAATATTATACTTATATTAAAATAATTATATCTTACTCTCTCTGGAGTTTTAAAGATAAAATCATGGCAGGACTACTGTTAACTGCTTCATGATAGATAATAATAATAAACATCAAGATTTGGGTTGGAGCAATGAATGAGATTAATCAATCATAAATGACATGAATGCATTACATCCTCAAGATAATAACCAAAATTCCCCATCCAACATCAATACCTGCAACAGAACCAACCAAACTCCAACAATCAAATATCCCATCCAACCTTCAAAATTATAGATTTTCTACAACTCAAACTTTCCAAATATGTACAAAATTATTATACTATAATTCAACACCATCAATATACTTTTTAAATTGAAATTAAACTGCTTCATGACTATATTTATCTTTCATCACTAAAAAAAATACAATAATATTAACCATCACCATCTAAACATAAGGCTAAAATATTTCCATTTATATAAAAAAAAAATTAAACACACAAAAAATGCTTCTTTTTCTTTAAACCATACATCTCATATTAATATATATACTAGACATCTTAATCTCAAGTATGTGGGGTATTTCAAGCCCTAATTAGCTTATTTCTAGCCCTAGTTGTTGCGCCAAATGTAATGGAAACGTATATGTAGCAGCCCTACGATTGGACTAGCCAAATGTAATGGAACCTATAATTCAGAGCCTCACTTGGATGCTCCAAATGTAAAGGAACTTAAGGTAGCCCATGTTTGGGTAAGCCAAATGTAATGGATCGTGCTTGCTACATTCCATTTAAATTGAAGAAATACAAAATTATCCCGGTTATATAAATAATGTAATGGAAACTATATGGTAGCTCATAATTAAGCAAGTTAAATATAATGGAACGTATATGAAGTATTCCATTTATATCAAAGAATGAAGAAAAATAAACTTGTTCCAATTATATTTTAATAAATTGTTTAAATTGCCCTCCCAGCTAGCTTTATATAAAACAAATCTAAAATCATACTAATCAATGAGATCTTTAAATAATTACAAAGGCATTATTTATAAAAATAAATAACACATCTTTATTTTATGTTATCGTTTGACTTTAAATAATATTAATGTTTCAATATTAATATAAACAATGAATATATAAAGACATATTTCTGCCTAATAGTTATAATATAAAGATAATAATTAATATATAGTACCTCAACTTATAAATTATATTTTCAGATTTTAAAATTATTTAAATATTTATCTTAAACATCATCTGTTATACATTTAATGTTATAATAGAATAAGACGCTTAAATTGATCATTCACAAACGTTACATTTTACAATGAAAAATAAAATAAACAAAAAAAAATATATATCAATCTCAAAAATATATATCCACACATCACACATATATATATAAAATTATTAAATACCTTTTTTAAAAGTTCACTTAGTTAATTGTCCTTTTAAGAATTAATTTAGTCCATGAGTTTTTTCATCTGTATATTTTATTATTTTATTTTTAGAATGCATTCTATTAAAAGAACGACGAAACGATTTCATTAAAGAAGATTATTAATTCTTGAATATATGCATATTTTATTAAAATGTTAAATCCAGTACTTCAATTACAATTACTTCCGGATTAGAATTAAATTGACGATAATACATTTAAGATAGCTATGCCAGCTTTTAATTCCAGATGCGATGAAATTTATACATTGAAATTTTAGTTGTTCCATCGAAAAATTGCTTTAGAATATATGAAAGCGATGATGATGATGCAGCCCTAGCTGCGATATATCCTTATTACCCCGTCATAATTTATATGTTTATTACAAAATATATACGTTACTTCAGTATTTTAAAAAAAAATGGTAAACTTTAAAGAAATAAAATGTAATAAAATTCTATCCTTCAGTTGTTTGTTCTATATCCCATTTTTAATAAGCAAAAATCCTAATAATGGCTTCCTTATTATTGTCACGTGGTTTCATGCCAGCAGATGCTATTTTAAAACTCATGTTATATATATGTTCTCTTTTACAACAATTAACATCAAAATAAAAATAAAATATTAAGTATACATATAAAAAGTATCAAATCGAAAATTTGACATCTTTTAAAATATACATAAATAATTATTTATTGCATTTAGTAATCATTGCAAATAAAATAATTTTTTTTTAATCAACAATTTATATGTCCTTATTTATTTTAATAATTAAATGTTTATAACGATGTACTATCAATATATATAAATAAAATAATAACTTCAAATAATAACTATATTTAATAAACATAAAAGAAAAATTTAAATATTTCATATGTAAACTTTAACTTAAAGAGATTTTTTTTTTAATAACAAATAACAAATTTTTAAAATATAAATATCGACCTATTGATATTTACAATATATATATATATATATATATATATATTCTAATGAAAATCCCATGATATGTTCTATTGTGCACATAGACATTACATGTAATCCATTTTTATTGCAAATTAGCATTCCATTAAAAATTATCCATTGTGACAACATTTTTTTTATTTTTAATGAAATATCCCATAATAAACATTTTACAGTGCTTAATACTGATTTAAATAATAGCCATCGTAGTTATTAATTTCTTCAAAATATCCTTATCAAGTATATCACAGCATGTAAGTCTGATATTACTTTCAACAAGAGTATCTTTTGCCTGATGTTATTTTATTTAGGTTCTCAAACAAATTGAAGTTATTTGAGCCAACATTTTATGGATTTAGCCCATAATATTCATTTTAAATTTTAAATAAAATTATTGATATATCTGCCCAAACTTTTGTACTATTAGCTATTGAGAAAAAAATGTGAGAGTTTAATCTAAGATAACAGGCTTAAATAATTTTCTCTGGATGGTGTCATACTTATATCATTATCCTAGATATGGATTTCATGGAATTTTACATTATAAACTTAAGTTTTTTCTTATTTCTTTGTAGGTTTTTTTCCATTAAGAATTAAATTTATACAAATATTTACTCAATAAAAGAACTTTTTTAAACATACTAGTGTTCTACGACATTAAAATATATTTTTAAAAACTTTATAAAAATAAATATTACAATATGTTTTATAAATAATAAAAATATATAATTTTATAATTAAAATATAAAATTTAATTAAAAACCATTATAAAATAGACATTCCTTTATATTTATTTATTTTAAATACAATAATCAATATTTTACATACCCTTTTTAAATAATTTAATTATTTTAAAATAATATATTTAATACATAAAATTTATCACTTTTTGAATTCTCATAAAACATAATTTTAACAATAATTTAATATCCTATATGCTTATAATTAAAATTTATTTTTAAAATGTATTCAGTAAATAAAATGCCAACCAATAAGTTTGTCAATCCATATTTTATTTTATTATTGCATTCATGTTAAAGATATTGTATATTTTTACTATTATATATATATATTATCATTATTATTATTATTATTATTATTATTGGATAAACTGTGTGTTATTTTCCATTACATACCGATATTTTGATGAACTAGCATCTGCCATTGTCAAGAATAACTTTTGAAAATTAACGTTGACAATGGTGGATGCTAGTTTGTTGAAATATTGGTGCATAATTGAAAATAACACACAGTTTATCCCAAAAATAATAATTTATCTATATCATACAACTGTGAAAACATGAAATATAATATTATTAGTCTTTATATTGTAGCCAAATGATTTCACACTTGTTCTAATTTCTTATCTTAGCTTAACCATTTTGCATAGTTACTTGATTAAAAAAAATAGTCATGATTTTATAAGTGTCATAAACATGATAGCTTATATTGCTTTTAATAATTTCATTCATTAATAAAATGGAAGTATTATATTAAAATCTGTGCCAGAAAATAAGAGTAGAAAATGTTAAATTAACTTAAAATTAGCTTTTGTAAATTTTTAGAATAGTAGTATAAAATTTAAAATATTAGTTCATAATAGGTCAGCCTTGGGTTTATAAAAGTAATTGTAATATTTAACATCTTTAAATATTTTATTTGGTAATCATAATGAATTATAACTAGATATTTAAAAGTAATTAATAAGTAAGGTTAAAGTCCTATATGTGCGTGCTTACTTGGGTGAATGAAAATTGTTTATAATAAATTAAGTAGTTTTAAAAGTTGAGTTATACAAGCATATAAAAATATAAATGAACAAATAATTATAATATTAGTTAAAATGGTTTAATGAATAAAATATGTGTTAATTCAAATAAATATCCAAAGATGGTTCAGTCAGTCGATGTATGAATAATGTGATTTTTTTTTATATATAATATTTTTTGTATGAAAAAACTTTATTAGCTTTCTCCTAAATTGGATTCATTAAATCACATGCCATTTTTTTTTAATATCTACACTAAAATGATGTCATGGATTAATTAACATATCTTTTTTCTTCTCTTCTGGTAGGATTGAATCTTTGGCACAAGATAAAATTTCTAAGTAGTAATTTTTATAATTTTATTATTTTTCCTAAAAGTATCTAATTTAAACTTAAATATTAACAAGTCAACAATAAATCTTGGCTAACCCTTTAGGTAACCCACTTTTTGATAACTGAATTGCAATTAATCTTTCTTAATTATTATAACAATGCTTCAAATAAATTCTGTTATTATTACTAATTATTTTAATAAGATTAACTATAGAAGAAGTTGTAATGCTAAGTAGTTGTTACATTTATTTATGACTTTTATAACCAAAAACTATGCAGAAAAATGTTCCAGTTATTATTTGTTTAGCTATCTTGTATATGGGATAAACTTTAAAAGAAGAAAATTAAAATGCACAGATTATTTAAACTACATATTTAAAGTTTAAAATTGCATTGTAATAATTTGCTCATTTAATGTCTAAAATTATTAATTGCCATTGGAACTGTTTATAGAATAATTTTAAAAATGTTTAATTAAATAACCTGCTTTAAAAATAATTCTTCATATATTAAAATAAACATATACTAGAGAAATTAAAATGATTTTAAACGTTTTGATGTGCTGGAACCCTTCATTTCAAATTGTTGAAGAAAAATAAATTGCTATTAAATAAATGTGAAAATATCAACTTGTCAATCTATACTATGAGGTTGGTAGGAATATTTCTAAAGATGTTTTGATATGTGAAATTATTCCTTATTAACAAAATGCTTTATAAATTATATTATGCAAATGTATTGAGTAATAACCTGGAAATGTCTCATTATTTTTCACAAATAAGTTTCAAAACACTTAAAACGTGTTCTTTAAAAGAGTAAAGGAAACTACAGTATTAATTAAATAAAACTGCAGGATTCTTAAATTGTTTATCAGCTGAAAGAATTATTGTATTACAATGTTGTCATTTCCCTTCGCGACTCATTATTGCTTTATTTTCATTAATTTTACTGCTTATATTAAGAAGTGCTTATATTTTTAGAACTAAGTTAGACATAAGAGCTGTTGTATATGTTTTATTTTGGAAATTATTTTGCCATGTATGAAGAATAGTTTTGACTAGAAGCTTCACAGAAGTTAAACATGCTTAACAGATATCTCAGTGCAAAGAAAGCTCACTTATGGACTAAATTTTTTTTTTATTGGTCAAAATATTTTATGCAATATTTTCTTCAAAATTTTGTTATTTTTAGTGTAATAATAGTCAATATTAGGGTTCCAGGTAATTAATTCATGTAATTTTAATTTTAATGGGTTTAATAAAAGGTGTAAATACTCTACACATTGACAGGTAGTATTTATTATATATTTGGTATGTGATTGATAAGCCAAATTATATTCTATCTATTTTGAATCAATGGAAATTTTCATTTCTCACAATAATTATTTTAGGTGTATGAGATCTTACTCAATTATGTGCTAAATAGCCACAATAACTAATTGTCAAAATTTTTTTTGCACAAATACCATAGTAACTATAACTGCTAGTATTTTTTGATGCATTGAAAATTATTATTTTTACACTTTTATTCACATTATTACTCATGTCCACTGGTTACTCCATACACATGTGAATTGCAACTTTGTACCAAAAATTTCATATTCTATTAAAAAAAATTAATAAATTTTTTTAGTCAGTTAACTTAAATTCCAAATGCTGGTTAAGACATTGCTTATTGTTAGTATGATTAAAATTTTGAATATGATTTTAATTAATTGTAGTGATGTTTGTATTTCGTCATTGTTAATTATAGTATTTCTTAGTCTCATAATGTAAGGTCCTATTAATATTTATTAGTGTCCTTAATGGAGTAGATAAGTTCCCTATCTTCATTATATTCCTTTCTATGAGGTGAGGTAACTATTTCCAGTGATTATTATCACATATTTAGAAGGTATCTATTTTTGGTGAGTCTTTCCATGTTTTTCTGATGTGCTATGACAAAGGTGCAGGCATCCTCTTTTTCCTTAGAAGTAGATGTTTGGAAGCCACCATTCTTATGATGTATTTATTTATTATGCTAGTTGTTTTTCAGAGCCTATGTTTTACCTATCACCCATGATGTATTTAGAGCTAGTTTTTTACCATGGTAGATGAGATTTTGTTGTGTTTTGATCTGTGGTGATAAGATAAGCTAGTTTAAAGGATTTAGTTTTTTCAGGTTGCACTTGGTTACTTTAGTGCTTAATGGTGTAACAATGTCTGTTCTGTGTTGTTATGATTCTATAATCACCCACAAACCAACCAACAATAGTTAGTAATTTTAAATATTAATTTGTAAGCATATGGCAAGCAAGTGCAATCCACACATGCTATATAGATGCTGTGATCATCTAAAACCTCTTCAATAGATGTGTAAGTCATTTATTTTTAACATTTTGTGTAATTTATATTATGTGGGCAGTAATTTCTTAATTTTATGTGTGCAAATGACTTCTGATGAGTGTGGTTATTTGTTACTTCAACATCTTCAACAATAGGGGAGTCTATTTATAATTTGAGAGTTATTTTAGATATGCTAGCTATTGCTTGTGTATAGTGAGCTAATAATATCAAGCATTAGCAAATCAGTTAGTTAATCCTGGTCACCATTTTTTTGATAATGCTTTAATTTAGAATAAACAAATAAAGAGGAATGATATGTTAATAAGCTAATGATTAAGCTCATGTAAACATATAAATTTATAAGGCCCAAAATTGTTTAAAAAATTGCTGATATTGGAGATGTATAAGAATTAGCTAGTTTTAACTCTCCATCTAACAAGGCAAAACTCTCCATACAATAGTTCCACCTTGTGCCAACCAGAGTAATCAATGGGTGCCAGAAGGCTTGTGCATAAAATCCCTATCTAGTAGGTGTTCTCAGATCCAAGGCTCCTCACTGATGAGAGTCACAAGCCAGAAACTAGTCTTGGGATATTGGATGAGTAGGTAGTAGATAGGATTTTATGCACAAACCTTCTGGAATCTATTGATTACTCTGGTTGGCACAGGGTGGCACTACTGTATGGAGAGTTTTGTCTTGTTCTATAACAATTATGTGCTAGTATGAGATAGTGATCATGTGATGTTTAGTGGTTTAACTCTCAATCTAACTAAACTGTTATGTAGGGTGATTTATGTCAAATTATTTATTTATTTTTTAAGATGCTTTAGCATTATTTGTAAGACCCAAAAGAGATTTTAAATAATGTTAGTCAAATGACTATATTTGTCAACAATGCTATCTTAGCAATGTTCCAACTTTGTGTAAATTCTGTCTTGTTGTACTATATTGTAAATAAATGTATTAAGTATATATTCAAAGTAAATTTAGTTCTGTTTATTTTTTATATCCTATTGTATTGGGTTTACTATGTTAATTATTTCATTTAATTAATGTCATAGTATTTTCATATCCACAGAAATAAGATAAAGTTATGCATATAATAGTGATTTCTGAATGAAATCCCTGTAACAAATAATTCCACATTTCCAGTTACCTAAGTAATAGTTTGTTTAAGAAGTATTTCAACTACGTTATCTTATCAGATAGTAGATTATTTTTTATAAAGTGAAAATGGTTTGACATTTCAGAAGATTATCCATGCTATTTTAAACTACACACTATCATATTATTTCGATGTTATGTTCTAGTTTACATTTAGTTGCTTATGAAGGGTTATCTGTGGGAAGGTAGAATGAATCATACTAATAAAATGCTAATCAGAAGAAGGAAGTAAAATGTAAACAGAGGGAGGAAATGTTAGCTTGATAGTTTACATTATAATGAATGGAAATTCTTTTTGCTAATGTACATTAATCAAAAGAAATTTTCAAACTATAGCATCAATTAGGTAACTATTTGTGAAAAGTTGAGCAATTGTCTAAAAAAATGTTGCTTTCTTCTAGAACATTTATTGTTCATGTGAAAGAGTTTATTACTAAAAAAATAAGGTTTATTTGATTCAGGAAAATAACTGGATTGCATAGTGACAAGAAACAGTGTACTTCTAGTTGCATAGAACTGCTTCTATATGTTAACTTACAAAAAAAATTAATGTTCTGCACTCAACAATATGTTTGTTTATATTTTTATTTTATGCTTTTAAAAAAATAAATTTAAAATACCTTTGAAATATAACTGTACTTCATCTATAGAAATTACTTTTATGTGTATTTTTTACATTTATATTTTTGACTTTTTTTGTTTAGAAAGTTAGATGATAGCTTTGGTCTTTGAATGGAATATTCACATGATAACCATTTTTATGCCTTCACAAGCTGTTTTTCACAGAGGCAAAAGTTTTTCTGCAGTAGTACCAATCAGTGCAAGCCAGAGTAATTAATGGATACACAAACATTTAGCTAAAAACTAGTGTGAGGATATTGGATGAGTAGGTACTACATAAAAATTTTATGCACAAACCTTCCTGCATCTATTGATTACTCTGGCTTGCACTGATTGGCACTACTGTATGAAAAGTTTGCCTCTGTGAATGAAATATTCCTAAATACAATTATTTCAGTGTAAACTATAACAAGTCAGACTCCACTTTTTATATATGATAATAAATAGAAAAGGCAATATTTGTAATTCTTTAATATAAATATATAAATAACATTGATTTTTAGATAAACTTTTTATATAACTTTTGTCTTTTTTTAATATTTTGAATGTAATTATTGTGTGCATATTAAATCATATAATAGCTCTTCTATCTATTTACCTACCTAGTTATTTAACCCACTAAAATAATTATTTATTTTTTTGTGTGTAGTATCAATAATTTATACTGTGTGAGTTATAATTAAAGTTTAAATATATTTTGTGATCTACGTAACATTTTTCTATCTAATGACAATTTCCTTTGAACTTATTACAGAGCATTAAATATTGTATTACTTTAAATATTTATGCTCTGTAAGTATCATTATACGTAGATCACAAAACCCAAGCTTTAATTACTATTTTTTCCTGCATTATAAATTATTGTGCACAAAAATAAATAGTAAACTATTATATATTTAATATGCGCACAATAATTTATTCAAGAAAAAGATTTAAAAGTACTGTAAAGGACATCTAAAAATCAATGTTATTACATATTAAAAAATTACAAGTACCTTTTTCTATTTATTATCGCTTATATAAAGTGGAGTCTGACTTGTTATGGACACACTGAATGTATTTAAAATGGCCTTTTCATACAGCTGAATTGCCAATGAACTCCACGCGAAATGTTTATTGTCAGTGTAACTTGTTTATGCAACTTCTGACTGTTGAAGAAGCATAAAAATGATTTATCTAATGGTATCTGTTCAAAAGACAACACCTAAATCAACTTTCTAGAACAAAAAAGTCAAAAATAACAAATGTAAAAAACCGCATAAAAATGGTTTTCTATAGATGAAGTACAATTCAAAAAAACTTTAAGCATAAATAAAAAAATATAAACAAACATATTGAAGAAGTGCGAGAAGCTGTGTTTTTTTGTAGTTATTTATGATATAGAAACGGTTACTGCAACTAAGATAGAAAATTATTTTCTGAATAACTATCTTTTATTGATCCAAATAAACCTTTACAGTAATAAACTCTTTCACATGAACTTAATAAATGTTCTAGAAAGAAAACTGTTTATTACGCTGAAGTAACCTTTCACAAATAATTACTAATTGATTCTTACTAAAGTCAAATTTCTTTTGATAATGAATACATTAGCAATTTTCCACTAATGTAAACTATCAAAAATATTTCCATATTTTTAGATTCTACCTTCCCACAAGATTAACTAACTTCATAATATACAATAAATAATAAACTAGAGTTTACTTCAACATCATTAGTATTTAAAACTAACATAGTCTGAAAATGTCAAACCAAAAATAATCTATCTGATAAGATAGTACTTCTTAAACAAACTATTACTTAGATAACTGGAAAATGTGGAAAATCACCATATCTTCTATCATTATTTCTGTGGTTCTCTGTTGAGTAAATGAAATATTAATACAACTAAGGATAATAAAAAAATAACAAATATTTACTTTGAATATATATAGTACATTTAATATGTAGCATGATATAAGTTTATAGCATTGTTGATGCGATATGTGCTAAAATACTAACTTTTGAATGCCTATGAAATATAACAAGCGCAATGTAAAAATAAATATCTACAGTTGAATGAAGAGACAAAAACATAAACTATCATACTAGCACATAATTGTTATAAAATTTAGACAAACTCATACGGTAGTGCTACCTGCCAACCAGAGTAATCAGAAGGTTTGTGCATAAAATCTATCTGCCTGCATCCCCGATATCCCAAGACTAGTTCTACCCGGCTATTTTCATCGATGAGCCTGCTGGATCTACTATAGGATTTACAACACCCCATTGATACCGCAATTTACGGCTGTGAAACCCCATGCCCATTTTTGCGAGTTTTGCCTTTATTGGAAGTTAAAACTAGCTAATTGCGCATGAATGCTCAATGTATATGTTTACATGAGCTTTTAATCGTAGCTATGCTCATTCCTCTTTATTTATTTGACTAAAGCATTATCAAAAAATGGTGACAAGCGATTTACTAATATGATATTATTAGCTCACATATACTACATAAGCAATAGCAACGCTCTCAAGTATAAAATGCTATTTGTTGAATGTTATTCGTAATATTATCATCGAAGTCTTTACATAAAATTATTACAAAATGTTGCAAAAATGAAGAAGGTTTAAATTTTTGTAACTCCTTTGTAGTACATATATATACACAAACAATATTTAAAAATTACATATTACAGATGAGTGATGAATCATAATAACACCGGCTAAACTAAAATCACTTTAACTAGCACCACAGATAAACACAACAAAATCTCATCCTATGGTCATAGCTCTCCAAGTAAACATAGACTATAATAACTAATATATAAATAAATACATCATAGAATGATTAATCTTCAATATCTACTTCTAAGGAAAAAAAATTTTGTCATAACACATCAGAAAAAACAATGATTTCATAAGATACCTTTCTAAATATATTGATAATCGCGGGTAGTGCCTCTATATAGAAAGAAGATTATAATGAAGATAGGAACTTTATCTATCCATTAAAAAGAACACTTGTAAATATTGTGAGTGTTTATTCTGATTTAAAATATATATTAACAATATTAAACATCCTACAATTAAAATCATATTCAAATTTTGTCATATGTAATAAACTGTGTGGCAGCAACCAGCGTCAGAATTTAAATTAACTGACTAAAAAAAAAGTAATAAATTTTTAATAATTTTGGCACAAGTTGCAATTACATGATATGAAATGTGGACAAAAGTAAAAAACAATAATTTTCAATTAAAATCGTACTTTAGCAGTGTAGTACATATTATTTGTTTAAAAGAATTTCTGACAATTAGTATTGGCTATTTGTAAGATCTCTATTACACTAAAATAGCGTATTAAATAGAGTAATTTGAAAACATCGCTAAAACCACCAAATATAATATTGCACTTTTATTCCATTAAAAATTAAAAATTGCATAATTCGAAAGATTACCTAATATTGACTATTAATACAAAATAAATTTTGAAGAAAATATTACATAAAATCGTACGACCAATAAAAAAAAATTTTTGAATATCCACATAGAAAATAATCCCCACTTTAACGTCTCTTGTTAAGCATGTGCATTATATTTCTGTGAACTACAATCAAGTATTCTTCAGCATAACAAAATAATTTCCAAAAATAAAACATATACAACATGCTAACTTGTACGTAACGAAAAATAAAATGAAGATGCGAAAAATATTTATTATCTACAATAATTCTTTCGGCTTGTTAAATAGTTTAGAATTGGTTTATTTAATTATACTGCCAGTTTTCTTTTACTCTTTTAAAAAGGCTTACGTTTCATGTTTGAAAAACTGAATAATGAGACATTTCCAAATTGTATAATACCAATTTATAAAGAAAGCATTTTGTTAAGGAATAATTTCGCATATCAAAAAGCTGTCTTTAAATATTCCACCAACCATGAATGTTTTTTAGTGTTTCACATTTTATTGTGAACTAATTTTTATCAAAAACGTTCATGCATTTAATTATATCATTTATTTTATTATGAGAAATTGCAGGTTTATTTAATTAAACATTTTAAAATTATTCTATAAATAGTTTAAATATTATTATCATTATAGAACATTAAGTGAAATAGTATTAATACTAAGTATTATTTTAAAATGTAGTTTGAAACAATAACAAGTTTATCCCATATACAAGATAATAACTGGAACATTTTCTGTATAGTTTTGGTTATAAAAAATCGTAAATAGGCGACATTTACTTAACATTACAACTTTCTTCCCATAGTTAATCTTATTAGTAACAAATTTATTTGAAACGTATTACAATGATTAAAAAGATTAGTAGTGGGTATCAAAAGTGGATTTAAGTTTAAATTAGGTAGAAAAATAATAAAATATAAAGTACTACTTAAATTTTATCTTTATTATATTAATCTACAGAAAAGAAGAAAAAAGATATGTTAATTAATCCATGACATAAAGTAATATGTGGCTTTTTTCATACAAAAATATTATATATAAAAAATCGTATTATACATCCGACCCGACGGGGACCATCTTTTTGGATATTTATTTGAATTAATTTTATTCATTGAAATAATTTAACTAATATTATAATTATTTGTTCATTTATATAATACAACTATTAATATTTATATATAATTACGAATTTTCGGTAGACAATATAACTACTACTTATTACTTAATAAAAAATATCTAATGTTATAATTCATTATGATATACCAATATTTATTAAACAGATGTGCATCTGATATAACAGACAATATTTTAAATTATTTATATACTTATTCCCCCCCCCCCCCCCCCAAATATACGAAAGTTGATAGCATATAATAACGACTATACTATTAAATACTCTATTTATCTAATAATACTTCCATATAATATAATGAATATAATATAATAAATAAACATGACCTCATGATTTGACTATATTTTTTAGTCGAGAAAAAATAGATAGAAACTAGAACGGGAATGATGAATCATTTAATTTAATAATAAGACTTTAATAATATTATATTTCATGTTTTCGCAGTGTATGATATGAGATAAATTATTATTTTGGGATAGACTAATGTGTTATTTCCAGTTGCTTAATATTATCAACAGGCTAGCATCCACCATTGTCAACGGATTAATTTTCAAAAGTTTCTTGATTTCTTTAATTCATCAAATCGATAATAATGGCGGGTTTATCCAAGGATAATCAATAATAATAATAATAATAATGATAATATATATATATATATATATATATATATATATAATAGTAAAAATATACAATATCTTTTTAGCATAGAATGCAATAACTCAAAGAGCACTAAAAATGGATTATTTAGACAACTAGTAGCTGGTCATTTTATTACTGAATACATTGCAAAAAGGTACAATTATAAACTTATAAGCAGATAAGTGTAATTAACTATTAAAGATATGATTTTATGGAGATTCAAAGAAGTGTATTAAATATATAATGATAAAATAGCTAAAATAAATTTAAAATAGGAGCGTAAAATATTGTTGTTACTTGAAATAAATAGATATGAAAGGGAATATTGTTTGTAATGATTTTTAATAGAAATTTTATATTTTTAAATATAAAAATTATATATATTTTTATTATTTATAAAATATCGCCGGATTTGTAAAAAATATATTTTAATAATCGTAAAATTTAGTATGTTTCAGATTTGTATTCTTGAGTAAATATTGTATAAATTTAATTCTTAATGGAAAAAACCCCACAAAAAAATAAGAAAAAACCCCAAGTTGTAAAATTCCATGAAAACATGCTAGAATCAATGATATAAGTATGACTTTAAAAGCCTATTACATTTTCTCAATATATGTAGTACAGACTATCGAGAAGTTTTATTTAGAAATTTAAGATAGTCATGGGACAAATCTAAAATATTGTAATAAATGTCTTCAATTTGTTTGAAGAACCTAAAATCGTAACATCAGGCAAAAGATCTACTTGTTGAAGCGATATCAGACTTACATGCTTGTGACTGTAACTTGATAAGGATATTTTGAAGAAAGTAATAACTACGATAGTATTATTTAGTAGTATTAAGCACTTCATAAAATGTTTTATTCATGTCAGGATATTTCATTAAAAACAAAATGTCGTCTAATGGACAATTACTAATGGGATGCTTACAGCCGTTATGAAAACAAATAGATACATCATGTGATAATCATTAAAGCATATATATATATATATATATATATATATATATATATATATATATATATATATATATATATATATATATATAAGACATAACATTTTAAATCTTAATATGCTGGCTTCAAAAGTTGACCCTCTACCTGGATGATAAATATAGAAAAGACAGTTGTAGAGAACTACTATCTGATTTCAAAATATACTTTTTATTAGGAGTTCGTAATAGCTTAAAAATGTTAAACTTTAAAAATATGTTTTTTAAAAAAATCTTTTCAAATAGGAGGGAGTTTTGCATGTATTATCTTGCTTATTACGTGTCTGGTCTGAATGTAGAAATCCAATCTGACTTCTCTGACTACGCGATAGGAGTTATCACATATGAATATAATCCTGGTGCTAAAAAAGTCAATTTTATGATCTTAGTCTATAGTATAAAAATTGGAAGTGCTGCTTGTTGATGATGTTGTTTAACTGCATAACTATCATCTCTCCTAACACTAATGTACAATGATTACTCATACCTATGTAAGAAACTTTACAATTATCACATGAGTTTCCTCCAGACACTGAGATTCAGGGGTGAATCATAGCCTGTGTTATTACTATGCTGATTTTTTGATAGACGATGAAAATACTTTATTTATATTATATGCGATTTTAATATACCTGGGTCTCATTTTATGATGAAGCTATCACAAGTAAATACTGCTTACATTGAAAGAGGAATACGATCTTTCCAAAAAATAACTCCATAAAATTTAACTTTAAAGCACAAAGTAAGGAAATAAAATATGACTATAAAAATTTCAAATTTGAAAAATTGATGCAGAATATTTTTTGACCATAATATTTGAACATAATAATATTTTTATGCATACAGTACGTAGTACTATTACATACACATTTTAATTATTATCTTTGCCAAGCCGTTTGCAAACTGGTAAAAAGAAGTGAATTTTCTAAGAAAAAATACAACTTCTTGCCAACGCTTTCTGATGACAATGTGGCGAAGTAATTAATCTTTTGAGATGATGATTTTTATTAATTGTTTATGAAACTAACAACTAAAAATTAAATTCTTATTTTTGTCTTTTTAATTTTTAATTTTTCAATTCGTTTAAAATCAAATTTCACATCACATTGAGTCACCGTGAAATTCAATTTTTAAATTGTTGTTACAATTAAGTCAGATTTTAATTCAAATTTGAATTATTACTATATTACTCACCTTTTTAAAACTGTGGACATTAAATGATTAATAATTGATTGCGTTCTTTTTTAAAAAGTAATACAAAATGCACAAGACAAATTTATATTTATAATCTTGTAAAATTTAATGTTTGATATTTATAATAAATATTGAAATCATGTTCATTATTACATAAAATCTTACTATTATAAAGCAATATTGAAATTACTAAGATGAGTCAATTAATAATATTACGCTTTCAATATAATGTAAGTGCACAAATTTATTGATGATGATAAGCATTATCGGTTTGGCTCTAGAATAGCGCAATTTCAAAATAGGTGTTATAGATCCGCGGCATGTTTTTATATGGAACACAAATCCTAATAGCTGATCTATCTTCTTTTCATTTTGACCCTTTTGGGCTTGAATTAAAACTTAATAAATTATTACTATAATTATTTTCTATTAATACTAATAATATGATTTATTTCTTTAAAAAAATAATTTGGGACCCAAAATGTCAAATAAACAGATAGGTTGTATTAGGAGATTTACCCCCCCCGGAATATGACGAAGCCATAGGTATGAGAGCATATATTAAAATGTTGCATAAATACGACCTACCTTTCATCCGAGTCGGTAATATGATAACCAAACCTAAATATTCGGGGGGTATAATCTCATTTATTTATTTAATTAATGTGATAATTATATAAATTTCCGGGGTATGGTAACTGTTACGTGAATGGGTATCTAATAATTAAACTTTAGCTTCATCATTATCCGGCACTTCACTCCATACGGATCCTAGGCCCCCCCGTCCCCCGTACCGGGGTGTAATCTCTACCGGTGTAGAATATTAAAGTCCGGAGTATCAATAAATAATACCCTTTTTTTAAAATATTTAACATTTATATTTGAAACTTTAATAATCGGTGATTAGCCCCATCCCTAATACCATCTTTTTAACCCGATTATCTTTTTTTTGGGTGTGATTAGCTCGAATATGGTCGGTGGAATATTATTTAAAATTTTAATATAATTGAATACTTTAAATTTTAAATGTATTCTTTTTATTTATTATAAAATCTATAAGGGGCGACTCATAATACATTTTATAATAAATATTTCTCTTTAAATTTGATATTTTCGGGTTTTCCGACGGGACCCGTTTGTTTGAGTGGGGGGAATGAAAATAGTAAAGAAAAATAAATAAATAATAATAATAATAATATTAATAATAATAATAATAATAATAATAATAATAATAATAATAATAATAATATTAATAATAATAATAATAATAATAATAATAATAATAATAATAATAATAATAATAATAATAATAATAATAATAATAATAATAATAATAATAATAATAATAATAATAATAATAGTAATAATAATAATAATAATAATAATAATAATAATAAATAATAATAATAATAATAAAAAAATAAATATATATTGAGTACTGATAATTTTAAGTAAAATATGTGTTTCTAATTCTTTATTTAAAAAGAACACACATATAAATATTTATAAAGATTAATAAAATTTGTTTATAAACATCTATAATATAATGTTATTATGAAGTATAATAAGCATGTTTAATAAATAGTAAATAAACATACTTAAACTAGTTTTATATATGTATTTATTTAGCAATATTTCTTTATTGCGGACTTTCTTAGATATTGTTTACAACACACGCTAGATCTATTGTCCAAAAAAGTTAAACTGATTTCCATGATCATTAGCATTAAAATTTATTACATTCATCTGTGTATTTAAAACAGACAAAACTCTCTATATGTATTACCATAGTGCAGACCATATGTGTGGATATACCAGAAGTGTAGGCATAAAATCCTGTCTAGTGCCTACTCATCCAATATCCCCATACTAGTTTTTGGCTTATGGCCTTGTCAGTGAGGAGCCTTGATGAGGCCACAAGCCAGAATCTAATCTGAAAATTGTCTTAACATAATTTCTAGTTGTATTAAATCATACTCCTAAAACTGTAAAGTGAAGTGAGACAGTAGAGCACCGATCATAACTCACAGCATCATTTGTATTTTTTGTTGGCTCTCCAACAGAAGTTTTTTCCTGTTTTTTAGTTAGAAAAGCATAAGATCAATACTCATTGATAAAAATGCTGCTGATGTCTAACAGACCGACTGTATCACATGATCTAATCTTAAACAAACAGACAGCATTGGTAGTAAATAGCCACTTTTTTTGCAAACTGTGCAGCAAAAACAAGAGTTTTGACAAAAATTTATATTTTGAATGCAGTCCTTAAGAAATGACTCAACAATCTTGATGACCGATGCATCAGCTGAAAGACTAGAGAGCTCAGAGGGTGAGCCATATTTTTTAAAGAGTGTACTAGTTCACCAGATAAGACTCTCAACCTGACCTATCCACTGTGGCCTAGCTCATTGATGACTTTCTGAAAGATGATTTGGCACAATAAAATAACTCAGGAACATAGTAGGAAGGAGCTTGGGAAGTGCGTGGTGGATCAGAGTTGGTGCTTCCCTCTGGGGAATTATGTAAGCTTTTCAAGGATATCTATGATTAGAGATTCCATGTGATCTGATGTGCAATCCACCTAGCACTTAGCTCTACTAATAGCTTTCCTTACCAAGTAATTGCGAGATTATCGGGATCATAGCATCCCTGATATACAACTGCCCACCACGGACAATTGATGAGCGGGGCAATATTTTCAGCTTCCAGTGCCCACCTTAAATAATTTCTGGTCCAACAGTTTCGGTTCCCAAGGAACCTATGGGCATGCTTGATGGTGATATGTTCTGCCAAAGGCATTCTGGTAATGCTCCTTCAGTCATAGAATTTCGTCAACACTGTGATTCTGCAATCAGAGAGCAAGTTCAGTTTATTTGCATTATCATTTAGCACAAGTAATAATTTTTGCCAGGCCAGAAAGAGTTCCAAGTGGATTTTTATAATAGTCTGCACCATCTTGCAGAGAAAGTCACTCCAGGCCTGAAGGGCTAAATGTCGGAAACATTAGTTTAAACATATATATATATATATATATATATATATATATTTATGTCCACAGATGGCGTCCTACCAAGACTGCCAATCAAGCGTATTTTGTTTACATAAACGTCAGAGTAGTTAGTATTCACTATCTCTAACTATAATTCCACTTTCAGATCATGATTTCAAGCTATTTGCTATCGTCAGTGAAAGACAGGAATAAAGAAACTAGATCTGAATACAAACTCTGAGCGTTTATGAAACAATTTCTATTCAGCTTGCAAGCGTGAATTTTTTAGACACGTAATGTCTTCAAACTCAGCATAGCAAACCAGATAGCTACATGGGTCTGATCTCAGTTCAGCATCACCACATAGTAGAAGCCTCTGCAATCTATATCATTGCAAGAAAGACCTCAAAGGTACATTTATGATAAACAAAAATGCAAGTTAAAAAACTTGCTAACGCTTGTATTTATGTCCACAGATGGCGTCCTACCAAGACTGCCAATCAAGCGTGTTTTGTTTACATAAACGTCAGAGTAGTTAGTATTCACTATCTCTAACTATAATTCCACTTTCAGATCATGATTTCAAGCTATTTGCTATCGTCAGTGAAAGACAGGAATAAAGAAACTAGATCTGAATACAAACTCTGAGCGTTTATGAAACAATTTCTATTCAGCTTGCAAGCGTGAATTTTTTAGACACGTAATGTCTTCAAACTCAGCATAGCAAACCAGATAGCTACATGGGTCTGATCTCAGTTCAGCATCACCACATAGTAGAAGCCTCTGCAATCTATATCATTGCAAGAAAGACCTCAAAGGTACATTTATGATAAACAAAAATGCAAGTTAAAAAACTTGCTAACGCTTGTATTTATGTCCACAGATGGCGTCCTACCAAGACTGCCAATCAAGCGTATTTTGTTTACATAAACGTCAGAGTAGTTAGTATTCACTATCTCTAACTATAATTCCACTTTCAGATCATGATTTCAAGCTATTTGCTATCGTCAGTGAAAGACAGGAATAAAGAAACTAGATCTGAATACAAACTCTGAGCGTTTATGAAACAATTTCTATTCAGCTTGCAAGCGTGAATTTTTTAGACACGTAATGTCTTCAAACTCAGCATAGCAAACCAGATAGCTACATGGGTCTGATCTCAGTTCAGCATCACCACATAGTAGAAGCCTCTGCAATCTATATCATTGCAAGAAAGACCTCAAAGGTACATTTATGATAAACAAAAATGCAAGTTAAAAAACTTGCTAACGCTTGTATTTATGTCCACAGATGGCGTCCTACCAAGACTGCCAATCAAGCGTGTTTTGTTTACATAAACGTCAGAGTAGTTAGTATTCACTATCTCTAACTATAATTCCACTTTCAGATCATGATTTCAAGCTATTTGCTATCGTCAGTGAAAGACAGGAATAAAGAAACTAGATCTGAATACAAACTCTGAGCGTTTATGAAACAATTTCTATTCAGCTTGCAAGCGTGAATTTTTTAGACACGTAATGTCTTCAAACTCAGCATAGCAAACCAGATAGCTACATGGGTCTGATCTCAGTTCAGCATCACCACATAGTAGAAGCCTCTGCAATCTATATCATTGCAAGAAAGACCTCAAAGGTACATTTATGATAAACAAAAATGCAAGTTAAAAAACTTGCTAACGCTTGTATTTATGTCCACAGATGGCGTCCTACCAAGACTGCCAATCAAGCGTGTTTTGTTTACATAAACGTCAGAGTAGTTAGTATTCACTATCTCTAACTATAATTCCACTTTCAGATCATGATTTCAAGCTATTTGCTATCGTCAGTGAAAGACAGGAATAAAGAAACTAGATCTGAATACAAACTCTGAGCGTTTATGAAACAATTTCTATTCAGCTTGCAAGCGTGAATTTTTTAGACACGTAATGTCTTCAAACTCAGCATAGCAAACCAGATAGCTACATGGGTCTGATCTCAGTTCAGCATCACCACATAGTAGAAGCCTCTGCAATCTATATCATTGCAAGAAAGACCTCAAAGGAAGTACATTTATGATAAACAAAAATGCAAGTTAAAAAACTTGCTAACGCTTGTATTTATGTCCACAGATGGCGTCCTACCAAGACTGCCAATCAAGCGTGTTTTGTTTACATAAACGTCAGAGTAGTTAGTATTCACTATCTCTAACTATAATTCCACTTTCAGATCATGATTTCAAGCTATTTGCTATCGTCAGTGAAAGACAGGAATAAAGAAACTAGATCTGAATACAAACTCTGAGCGTTTATGAAACAATTTCTATTCAGCTTGCAAGCGTGAATTTTTTAGACACGTAATGTCTTCAAACTCAGCATAGCAAACCAGATAGCTACATGGGTCTGATCTCAGTTCAGCATCACCACATAGTAGAAGCCTCTGCAATCTATATCATTGCAAGAAAGACCTCAAAGGTACATTTATGATAAACAAAAATGCAAGTTAAAAAACTTGCTAACGCTTGTATTTATGTCCACAGATGGCGTCCTACCAAGACTGCCAATCAAGCGTGTTTTGTTTACATAAACGTCAGAGTAGTTAGTATTCACTATCTCTAACTATAATTCCACTTTCAGATCATGATTTCAAGCTATTTGCTATCGTCAGTGAAAGACAGGAATAAAGAAACTAGATCTGAATACAAACTCTGAGCGTTTATGAAACAATTTCTATTCAGCTTGCAAGCGTGAATTTTTTAGACACGTAATGTCTTCAAACTCAGCATAGCAAACCAGATAGCTACATGGGTCTGATCTCAGTTCAGCATCACCACATAGTAGAAGCCTCTGCAATCTATATCATTGCAAGAAAGACCTCAAAGGTACATTTATGATAAACAAAAATGCAAGTTAAAAAACTTGCTAACGCTTGTATTTATGTCCACAGATGGCGTCCTACCAAGACTGCCAATCAAGCGTGTTTTGTTTACATAAACGTCAGAGTAGTTAGTATTCACTATCTCTAACTATAATTCCACTTTCAGATCATGATTTCAAGCTATTTGCTATCGTCAGTGAAAGACAGGAATAAAGAAACTAGATCTGAATACAAACTCTGAGCGTTTATGAAACAATTTCTATTCAGCTTGCAAGCGTGAATTTTTTAGACACGTAATGTCTTCAAACTCAGCATAGCAAACCAGATAGCTACATGGGTCTGATCTCAGTTCAGCATCACCACATAGTAGAAGCCTCTGCAATCTATATCATTGCAAGAAAGACCTCAAAGGTACATTTATGATAAACAAAAATGCAAGTTAAAAAACTTGCTAACGCTTGTATTTATGTCCACAGATGGCGTCCTACCAAGACTGCCAATCAAGCGTGTTTTGTTTACATAAACGTGCAGAGTAGTTAGTATTCGACTGAGATCTCTAACCCTATAGCTATCTGGTTTGCTATGCTGAGTTTGAAGACATTACGTGTCTAAAAAATTCCGCGCTTACAAGCTGAATAGAAATTGTTTCATAAACGGCTCAGGATTTGTATTCAGATCTGAGTTTCTTTATTCCTGTCTTTTCACTGGCGATACACATAGTGGATCTGAAAGTGGGATATAGTTAGAGATAGTGGAATACTAACTACTACTGACGTTTATGTAAACAAAGCAGCTTGATTGGCGGTCTTGGTAGGCTTCATATGTGGTACATAAATAGGCGTTAGCAAGTTTTTGCTTGCATTTTGTTTATCATAAATGTCTACCTTTGAGTCTTTCTTTGTAGTCATAGATTGCAGGCTTCTACGTGTGGTGATGCTGCATGCTGAAGTTTGAGACATTCGTGTCTAAAATTCCGCTTGCAACTAGCTAGAGTTGATAAATTGCTCGGCGTTCAGGTTCGAATTCTGATTCCTATCTTTCACTGGCACGATAACATAAAGCGAAATCATGATCTGAAAGTGGAATTATAGTTAGAGATAGTGAATACTAACTACTACTGACGTTTATGTAAAGCAAAACGCAAAGCTTGATTGGCAGTCTTGGTAGGCAATACCATCTGTGGACATAAATACAAGCGTTAGCAAGTTTTTTAACTTGCATTTTGTTTATCATAAATGTACCTTTGAGTCTTTCTTGCAATGATATAGATTGCGAGAGCTTCTACTATGTGGTGATGCTGAACTGAGATCAGACCCCATGTAGCTATCTGGTTTGCTATGCTGAGTTTGAGACATTGCGTGTCTAAAAAATTCACGCTTGCAAGCTGAATAGAAATTGTTTCATAAGCGCTCAGAGTTTGTATTCAGATCTAGTTTCTTTATTCCTGTCTTTCACTGACGATAGCAAATAGCTTGAAATCATGATCTGAAAGTGGAATTATAGTTAGAGATAGTGAATACTAACTACTCTGACGTTTATGTAAACAAAACATACGCTTGATTGGCAGTCTTGGTAGGACACCATCTGTGGACATAAATACAAGCGTTAGCAAGTTTTTTAACTTGCATTTTGTTTATCATAAATGTACCTTTGGAGGTCTTTCTTGCAATGATATAGATTGCAGAGGCTTCTACTATGTGGTGATGCTGAACTGAGATCAGACCCATGTAGCTATCTGGTTTTGCTATGCTTTTGCTATGCTATAGTGACGTGTTGAAGACATTACGTGTCTAAAATTTCACGCTTGCAAGCTGAATAGAAATTGTTTCATAAACGCTCAGAGTTTGTATTCAGATCTAGTTTCTTTATTCCTGTCTTTCACTGACGATAGCAAATAGCTTGAAATCATGATCTGAAAGTGGAATTATAGTTAGAGATAGTGAATACTAACTACTCTGACGTTTATGTAAACAAAACACGCTTGATTGGCAGTCTTGGTAGGACGCCATCTGTGGACATAAATACAAGCGTTAGCAAGTTTTTTAACTTGCATTTTTGTTTATCATAAATGTACCTTTGAGGTCTTTCTTGCAATGATATAGATTGCAGAGGCTTCTACTATGTGGTGATGCTGAACTGAGATCAGACCCATGTAGCTATCTGGTTTGCTATGCTGAGTTTGAAGACATTACGTGTCTAAAAATTCACGCTTGCAAGCTGAATAGAAATTGTTTCATAAACGCTCAGAGTTTGTATTCAGATCTAGTTTCTTTATTCCTGTCTTTCACTGACGATAGCAAATAGCTTGAAATCATGATCTGAAAGTGGAATTATAGTTAGAGATAGTGAATACTAACTACTCTGACGTTTATGTAAACAAAACACGCTTGATTGGCAGTCTTGGTAGGACGCCATCTGTGGACATAAATACAAGCGTTAGCAAGTTTTTTAACTTGCATTTTTGTTTATCATAAATGTACCTTTGAGGTCTTTCTTGCAATGATATAGATTGCAGAGGCTTCTACTATGTGGTGATGCTGAACTGAGATCAGACCCATGTAGCTATCTGGTTTGCTATGCTGAGTTTGAAGACATTACGTGTCTAAAAAATTCACGCTTGCAAGCTGAATAGAAATTGTTTCATAAACGCTCAGAGTTTGTATTCAGATCTAGTTTCTTTATTCCTGTCTTTCACTGACGATAGCAAATAGCTTGAAATCATGATCTGAAAGTGGAATTATAGTTAGAGATAGTGAATACTAACTACTCTGACGTTTATGTAAACAAAACACGCTTGATTGGCAGTCTTGGTAGGACGCCATCTGTGGACATAAATACAAGCGTTAGCAAGTTTTTGAACTTGCATTTTTGCTTATCATATATATATATATATATATATATATATTAGAAATAAGACTTACAGGAATGGTATGTTTATTCACCAGCCTCATAGTACCCCTCAACCCATACACAGTCAGAGTCCTATCATCTGCCTCAATGTCAACATACAGTGCCAAGTAGTCAAAAAACTGACCATACTTAGCACATCATTCAGCTGAAAGTGTAAGTCTGACATGTAAGGAGATCTATAAGGGTCCTCCATCTATGGGCATAATAGCAGAACATCTCTTGAGGAAAAAACTCCTACCACACATGACCCCCTTATTGACCAAATGGAAATTCATTATTAAATCATTCATAACTCATGTTAAAATTTTCTAAAATCATCAGGGGAAAGGAGTTTGAAGCCATAAATATATTAATAGTGTCTATGATTTTCCTGATTAATGTCTCATTGATTTGTGTCGATAGACCAGATTAAAATGAAGTTTTCCATATCACATATCAATGATAATACAAAATGAAGAAAAATGATTTTGAACTCCAAAGGGGCTCTGCATCTATTTATCAATATTGCAATACCTCCTGTTAAATGAGAGAGTTTGAGTATTTAAGGTAACCAAGAGAGAAAAAAAACAACTCAATTCTGTAACAGGACCATTGACTAATTTTTATCTCTGCCATGCAGATGACCTGTGGTAGACTAAGATTACCAACTTTTAATGGTATGCAGTATTGTAAGGAAATTTAAGCCCTGACATTGATCCCAATGATAAAAATTAACATTTAAAGAAGTTTAATAAAGGGAAGAGTGAATTCAGAAAACCCAAGATGACAACTCTGACTGACAGAATTTATTGATTATTGTGATCAGGGCACCTAGAAGGGTTAGCAGTGTTATTAAAGACCTCATGGCCTGACATTGAATCCATTACTACATGACATACCTGAAAGTTTATTGCTTTATAGAAGACCCTCAAAGTACCAGGTCCAGATGTGCAAGAAGGTACAGTCATCACATCACCTGAATTATTAGAGAAAATGTCAACCCTGAGAGCAGTTTCATCTGTGAAACACTGACACAGTTCTGGACAAAATATGTCCTCATGAGCTACTTCTTTTCCATTATGCCTTTTGCTCCCTGTTCCTGCAAGTTGTCAGTGTAGGAATCAGCATTAATTTTATGCTTCTTATTTGAATAAGTCTGCGTTTCACTATGCATAACAATATTACGTAAGCATTTATTTTATATAGTGTATGTTTAAATTGTGCATATGCTTTTACGAGTGTTAATAATAATAAATGAATACTTTCTCCAATACGAGATATAGTATTTATGCAGGAATAAAATGAATCCACTTATTCCTATGACTCAAATGCTTATATATGAGCAAATCAGAAGTACTGGCAAGTAAAGCGTGAGGATGGAACAGTCACTTTAAATTACTATATACGATGTCTGAATGAATGACGTCGATGAAATTGTCTAGAATTCATTTATTATTATTAACACTCGCAAAAGCGTATGCACAGTTAGCTTGAAAGGCTGATATTTGAATGTAATAAATTGCAAACAATATGCTATATAAAATAAATGCTTATTTACATATGATTAAGTTTCAGTTAGAATGACGTTTAGCAAATTATAGACAATTTCACCGATGTCATTCATTCAGACATCGTATATAGTAATTTAAAGTGACTGTTCCATCCTCATGCTTTCCTTGCCAGTACTTCAGATTTGCTCATATATAAGCATTTGAGTCGTAGGAATGTGGATTCATTTTATTCCTGCACAAATACTATATCTTGTATTGGAGAGAAAGTATTCATTTATTATTATTAACACTCGCAAAAGCGTATGCACAATTAGTTTGAAAGGCTGATATTTGAATGTAATAACAATATTACAGTAAATTCAGTTCTCTCTTGGTCATACTGTTTGAAATTCAAACTTTATATCTATTCACAAGGTAGCATTGCTGAAAAAATGTTATATTTGAATTTTTAGCTAGTGATATGCACTGAGACAATTTCTTTTACATTTAAGTTTTACAGATTGCAAAGTTTAAAATGACTAATGTGTTAGTTTTTCTTTGTGTATGTAAATAAAACGTGTTAGTTTAAGAGCAATTTAAAATCATTGCTAATTTAAATTTCACACTTCTCCTTTGAATATATCTGATTCTTTAATTTATGTGACAACTTTGTAGCATACAGATAAATATTTGCTTCTTGTTCATGCCATTAACTAAATTCAAACTTTATCTTTATTCACAAGGTAACACTGAGAAGAGTGATTAACATTTAATATGTAAATTTTCAGCTTGCAGTATGAACTGGTTCTTTTTCTTAGACAAAAATATGTACAGTAGATTTTTGTCAAAATTTCATTTATGATGATCTAATTTCTTTATTCACGGTTTAAAGGTGTTTCAAATGATTTACGATTTCTAACATTCTGTTTATAATTTTGGTTTATTAATTTTAATCACTATTTAAAAGTATTTGTCAAATTGGTGTTTCATTTTAGAAGTCTTTATTGTAGCTTACCTTAATTGACGAGTTTATTATGTGATTAAAAGGAAGCGTTTTCTTGATTTTTAACGTTGCAAAGAAAATCATTAGATCTCCGATCGTAACAAGAATTTAGTATAGGGTAAAAAAATGATTGATATTTAAATACTTTAGTTCATTAAATTCATGAATTAACAAAAATGTATTTTCTTTAGTTTAACCATTAGTGGATTACTAGATTTAAATTACAGAAAAAAGATATAAAATAATCGTTATCACTCTAAGTGGATTAATATACTATCTTCAGAAACTTTGTTCAAATGGGACGGTTTTTTAATTACTGAAATTGATTACTTTATGATTTTCAAATCATTTTGCGTCGTAGCAGAGTATTTTAACATTATTGATTTGATGAACAATTTTAAAAAAAATGTGAAGTAAGAAACGCGATATATTTACAACTATGATGAAAGTGTGTTATCGTTAATCAATTACATTAATTATATCATTTATTTAGTCTACATAGCTTTTCAACCCTGTAAACACTTAAAATTTCATAATTTCAAGTGAACTACATAAGTATTGTCTTCGGTTTATGAAAAAATATCATAATTTTTATATCAATTAAATTTGACTTAATAACTTAAAATTATATAGACCCTCTAACCGGATTTGATCACAATATTATATCTATTGAAATTTAATAACTCTAAAACTTTATTCATTATCAATTTAAAGATACTTTTCAACATCTTTATATCCAAATATATGGTTCATTTATGTATTATTGTTTTTAATTGTAATCCTTATAATGCAAATATTTTGATGGTTCTATTTCTTAAATAAAATGATCTTTATCAGATATATTACCAAGCCTATAATAAGAAGATTTTTATATACAAAAATATTCCAGTGCAGGATGATGATGAAAATTAAAATTAGATATCTGTTTGTAGGTTTTCCGTAAACTGATACGAATCGGAGTCATCATAATTTCTTGCAATCAAAACATCTGGAAGAAAGAAGAAGTGATTTAATATTTTCAATTTTCGCATAAACTTAATGTTAGGATACGATCGATAAAAAAATAAGAAAAGTTTAAAATATCAATACCGATCATAAGTTGCTGTAATTATGTATTATCCTATCTAAGTTAAATATCTTTCTTCGTAGCTGCACTGGTAATTGACTTTTAATTATTCTTGAAGGAATCGGCAATTATCGGTGACAGTGGATGGTCAAAAGAAGTGTTAAATCGCTTTGAAAAGCATGATTAATGGTGTATATGTACAAATATTGGGAATGAAATATAACAGAAGACTGACAAATGTTGTTTGATGTTTGGTTTTTTTCGTAAACAACAATTTTAATGTTTGAATCTAAGAGTCGAAATGTACAGCAAAAACAGTTTGAAAATGCATTCAAATATTTGGTCGTATTACTACGATTAAAGAGACAGTAATAAAAATGTATATCTGTTGCTATATATATATATATATATATATATATATA
>JAQFVV010001683.1:0-52379 GCA_028023455.1 Epiperipatus broadwayi | reverse complement strand
GATCGTTATAATATATATATATGGGCATCAAGATTCTAGTGTTGATACTTCTGATACACTTAGAGAATGAAGTTTTCTATGAAATGCATGCACAATGAGAAAAGTTGGTGAAGTTTTACATTGGTAACTAGTTGTGATATGATGAAATTGAGATGAGCAATGCATTGATAAAAAGTCAAAAATTTGAATATATATATATATACTAATGGATGGTAATTTAATTTATTCTATCTACAAAAAATTTTAAATTTTTCAAGTGGCTACATGTATGTTGATTAGTTTGCAACTAAGCTTACATTAAAATATTTTCTTATAAATTTAAATTTGTATAGCAGTGAACACAATAATTTAAAATTATACATGCTTATACAGAATAAAATACTTAACTTTAACAGTTTAGTATACTTTTCTTGCAATACATCATAATAATGGCTTTAAAATATTATAGTGAATGATATCTCAAACCGTATTTAATGTAAATGTCCTAATAAGTATTCACTTGCATGCTCTTACATATTCATTTAATAATATATTTTTAATTTGAATTAAATTATGCCTGCTTTATCTTTTGTTTTTTGTCATCACATTCTTCATAAGAATCATTTCTTCCCTCTTTCAAGATAATTTTATTTGACCTATAAGTGACTACAAAAAAAAAAAACAAGAATAAAAAGATCACAAAAATTGACTAGACGAGGTTACAGGGTGATATATACAAAGAAGAAATGATCCAAAAGTCAGTAGAATATAGAATGAATGTTAGTGAAGAACTTAGTCTGTGGCTGCAAGGTGAATATTATTCATCTAGTCTATAATGAAATACCTTTGTTAGTAAACCCTGTTTTGGCAAGTTATGGTTGGAGGGTTTTATTAAATCATAATAGTTATTTCATATAAATTATTTAGGGGTTGGTTGGAGATGTGCTGTTTAGGTCAGTTGTGAATTCCCAGGTTAATATGGCCAGGTATGGATCAGCCTCTCTCTTGTCTGTTTCTTGGATATTTTTAATTATATTGAGGAAGCAGTTATTGATTTCGTCAAGTGGTAATTTTTGAAAAATCACCCTGCATCTGGTCAACCAGATGGCAAAGTTTATGTAAGTGGCAAGCCTGATTTCAGTGAAAATGCCTCTATTTAAAACCCCTTGAAGAGATGTTAGGTCTGGACCATTATTATCAATGTGTTTCTGGAAGTTTTGTCTTAGTCCTTGCCAGACTGGACAATGGCGAAGGATATGGTCCATATCTTCCAAGCTGGAAAGACAGAGACAACATATGGGATCTATGCAGAAGCCTCTTCTATTAAGAAATATAGCAGTGGAGAGGCTACCAAGGTTAATTTTGAGAAGAAAGTCTGTGTGTTTAGGTGCTAGTTTCAATCTATGGGCTAGTTTATGCAGTTTGTTTATGTCGATGGGAAGGTAAGTGTGTGCCTTCTGGGTATTTGAGTTGGATAGATTGAAGGCTTCCCAATAGGTTATTTTTGAATTGAACATGGTCACAGAAAGTACTATTTGCATAAAAATGTATGAGATCTGTATTTGAAGCCAGATGGAAGTGAACCTTTGAGGGGGCGGTCTATCAGTGGGAAGCATTTGCTTTTTGGGAAGTGGACATTGAAAGGTCCTGCAATCAGAATAAAGTTTATGGATTATATTGTAAGTTCTCTGTATTGCAAATACCTTTATTGAATGCAGTCCCAGTCCATTCATGTCTCTTGGCTTTTGAAGGGTGCACAGACTGATAAATGATCTGCACCCACCTCTACAGAGTCACAGACAGTGGGATTCTACTTTTTTAATAAAAGCTACTGTTGGTTTAAAAACGCAAGATAATATATAATCTTGGGAAGTATGAGGGAGTTTAAGAGTGAAACCAAGAATCATTTCTTGAGCTATAAATTATGTCAACATTCGTTTTCATGATTAAAAAAAACAATGTATGCAATTGATTACTTTTAGATCTACCATATTGCTAAATACATTGCTTCAAATTTTTATTTCTACAATAAACAACTGAACATTCTGGATTATTGAATATAATAGAATACAAGAACAGAGAGTTATATAAAACACCAATGCTGTCCTTTGTATTGTATACCAACCTGTTTAATTTTCCAGAGAATAGAAAATAAAATAAAAATAATCTAAGCAAATCTTTGAATATTTAAAAAAATATCAACTGTAGCACTCTGATTTTAATCACAACTCAGTTTTACATCTTAATTATTTAGATTCGCCACTGCAAATAATAATTATAAATAATATTATTTGCAATAGCATTTTTGAATATTTTTTTCATTAATTTTTTTTTATAAAAATGTTTTATAAAAAATAATAAAAAAACATTTAATAAATAAACCCATTGGTTCCCAGCCTTCTTTTGGCTATGACCCACCTAAGCACTACTAAACGCCTGATCCCCTTCCCTATGACATATAATTCTTATTATTTAAAAAGTGAATTTTTATTCAAGTGGAGAAAGCCTAAAAGGCTATTAATTAAAGAATAGCTAAAAAACAATGGAGTTTAAAGCCACTTAATTTGCTCCAAGTAACAATGGAGAGATAAGGAGTAAAGGTTATCTAAATAGAAAAGACACTGAGAAGAAGATGACATGGAAAGAGGAAAAATTTAAAAAACATTCTTAGCATAAATTTTGAATATTAAGATATAAGAATAATTAGAGGCTTTTTAGTAAGTAAAAAAACTTGAAAGCAATTCATTGTTAATAATTATTCATTTTTGAATCCTCCCTCCTAAAAATAAAATTGTTGCCAGTGGTGTGCTCCAAGTTGGGAATCCCTGAATTAAACAAAATGTAAAATAATTTTATTAATAAATGACATCATTTTTTAATTAAAATAAAATTCAGTGAAATTGCAATATCAGCTATATTTTGTTATAAGTCCTCTTCAAATACATTGTATATAGCATTTAATAAGCCATGTTTTAAATGAGCTTTGTTAATACATATTATTTATGGTACATGAGTAGTAATTTTCAATATAATTTTTTTGTGAATATAGTAAGCATATACAAATTAAGATTATAGTATAAACAGAATTTATAAGAAAATAATTATGTGCTTATTAATAGTCAATTGAGTAAGAAACATTTATATATATATGTTTTCTGTGTGTGTGAGTGTATTTATTCATTTACTTTCACTCAAGAAGTAAAACAATATAAAACTATGTTGTATTTTTTTTTCTTTTTATTTTAAATAAAATTTTATAGATATTAATTTTTGCTGCAACACAATAACATCTACTAGAAACATTTCATCAATTTATATTTTCTACTCATAAATTCAATGCTTTACTAAAAATAATCTTTTATCATAAAAAGTTTGGCCATTTAGGAGTGCAAACAACAGTGGTACACATGTGATATTTTTTTTTATTATTTCTCTAATAAGTGATTCACTCTTTTTGATGGAATGAATATTTCTGAACCCTTTTCTTTTGCAACAAATTGACCATAATTTTCATTTCATTGCTTATTAAGAAAACTAAAAATTTTTTTAAAATTTGCATGCAAAACATTTTATCAAATAAAATATTGCACTGATTACAGTTTTGGAAGAAAAAGACTGCTTTTAACATATTTAACATAAAAAAAAAACATAGCTAATAAATAGAATAGCATAAGAATTTGTAAAAGTATTTAAAGATATGAATATAATTTACTAAATTTATGAATTTTAATGCTTTTATTTTTTGTTTATTTACATTTTTCTTGGTTTATTTAGATTTTTTTGGAATAGTGTATAAAGAAAATAGAGTATATTGATTATAGCAAATATCTCAGTTCACTGTATTCAAAAGACTAACACAATAATAAATATAATAAGAGTAAATAACATTAAAAAATACTATTTATAATAATGCCTTTAGCTGTTTATTCTTTGTTGGTTAGTGCAATATTTTGTAAATTTATTCTTACTAATTAAGAAAACATATTCTCTATTTAGCATAAAATATTAATTTTGATTTTTACTTCCAAACTAATGAGTTATTTAAAGTGTTTATTAACTTTTAAAGAAAAAACTTTATTAAAACAAATTTACATGCAATATATTTATTTATTCAATAAACAACATGTACATTCTATTAATATCAAGTCAATATGAGAAAAACTTTGAATGAGGAGTTTAAAATTTAACAGATAAATTTTAAAACTTAATAGAAAAAAGTTCACAAAATATGTTTTGTAATATACCTGAATAGCAGCTAGTTTAAGAAAAAAATATTAATCGAACATTTGAGAAAATGTGCATATATTTAGAGATTTAAAATAGACATTTAGGAGTACATAAAAAATAAATAATGGGAATTAATTAATTGACTATGTTTGTAGTTTTTTATTGTAATCTATTATGTATTTTTTTGAACCAGTGCTTATTTAAGTTTGAATATAAATATATATGGACTGTCTCTTCATCATATTTTCTTGCATTTTAATCCTTTTATGTAATCAGTAGTTTAAGATATAAAATTGAAATAATGGCAATTATATTTATTATAAACATTTTGTTAATATGAAGAAAATAATTAATGCAAATTGACTGCCAGGAGATATACAAAGAAAAACAGATTATGAACTCGTAGAGAATAATTCATTTAATTTTTAATATAAGATAACATTTTCTTAAAGCATATTATTTATTGGATTGATATACTAATCAAAAACAAGAGCATAATGGTTAATCTCTTGAGAATATAGATTTACCTGAATTTATAGTTAGCAAACAGGGATCTCGAATTACATTATTATAATGTTAGACTATGCATATTTAATAGGAGTTGAATTTAACGGAAACCAGCTCGTCGCGGTGTTCTGGAAAATTATACTTTTTCTTTCAATAAATATATAAGTTAATATTTATAATTAATACCATATAAGATAATGGATTAATATCATATTTTCTTAAAAAATGAAGAACTTTATCACTTTAATAAGAACAGTTTACTAAACACTTTTAGTTTTAGGCTTTTAACATATTTATACGAATCTAAAACTGATTTCAGATTCATTAAACAAAAACTTAAATAAGAATATGTAAAGGAATGGTTAACTAAAATGGAACTGTTTTAGACAATTTCAATAAATTTTAAATTTAATCGATTTTCATCTAACTAAAAAAATAAATGTTATCTATTTATATTATTAGTCTTTTAAACGTATCATGTTTTTAAAAGAATTTGAATATTTTTTTAAATAAAAAATTAAAATTAAATAAACATTTTTATATAAAAACTTTGTTTATATAGTGTTTACTTATTTCTTAATTTTTATTCCGCTAAATATTAAAAAGGATAGTGCAAAATATTTTCTTTTTATTTAAGCTATTGGCATTATTTTGAAGATTTTTTAAAATAAATCATATTATTATTTTTTTCTTTAAATTTGTTTCAAAGAGTAGGCATGCGTATTTAGATGAAGTAAACATAATCGTACTGTTAAAAGTAATACAGTGTTCCAACAATATTTAAATGTGATTATTTAACTGATAGTTTTTAAATGTACTAGTATTTTATTTATTCATTAGCATATTCTTTCATTTCAGACTATCATGATTAAAATTGCAGTGAAGTACAAGTATATATATATATTGTTAGAAGAGATGATAATCGATGAACAGTTAAAATCTTAAATTGAATTCCAAGAGATTGTAAAGACCTAGAAAGATACCGCATGAGAGACGGATGGATGATATAAGGAAGTGTGCTGAGATAATGTGGAGAATATAGGCTAGAGATTGGAAAAGATGGATTGAAAACACGGAGAGACTTTTATCCTGCAGTAAATTGATAATAGTTGAAAATGATGTTAATGATATATATATATAACTCAACACTGGTTTATGTATATATAAATTCAATTATTAAAATAAACCAAATAGTACATGTCATCAAGGAAGAAATACTAGCTCAAACTATGAATCATAGCAATAAACTGCAGAAAGATTTCTAGCTAAAAATATTTTGCTGCTATTTTATAGAGGTATATTAAGTAATAAGAATTATTTAAAAAAATACTGATCATGAATTAGTTTAATGTGGACCAACTGATGAGTGCTGGTTTAGCATAAAATATATATATTTGTGATTATTTATTTTTTTGACATGTGGGTGATCAAGTGTATCAGCAATATGAGATAGCATGGATGGATAATTGAGAGTTGTGTGAAAGTCTGAGTTCAAACCCCTATATATTACATATATAAGTGCAGGTATGAAAAAAAACCTGTACTGTAGAAAAAATTCATATATCAATTATTATGTTAGCTGATTGTGATTTTTTTACAATAAAAATAACTGAAATTTCTACTTATTTAAAAATATTTCAACAATTATATCTGTTAACAAATGTTTAAATTATAACATTTAACTATTTGTGGAAGAATCTATTATACAATAAAGAAAATAGGAAAAGTTGTGTTTTATTTCCTTAAATATGTATATATTTACTATAACAATGTCTGTGCATAAGAGTTAGAACCGTATTTAGGAGAGGAATCCTCTTATTATGTTCTGAATGTAATTTTCTAAAATAAAAATAACAGAAGTTTTTACATATTTAAAAATGTTATATATAGAGTAAGTTAAAAACAAACTCTTATGAAGCTTCAAAAATACCCTCAACCTCAGACCGCGGTTTCTGCCTCTAGCGTCATCAGTGAGGTGCTAGGGAATAAAAATACTAGAACTAGTCCAGCATTTTATCAATGCCTAACTATTGAGAAGAAAATCTGAAACTTTCAGACATTTAAATGTCCAAAAATCCAGCTATCTAACTCAAATAGCCGTATGGGACTGAACTAAGTTCAGATACACCATATATTAATAGCTCTAGCAATATAAAATCGCCAAAGCATTAATAGCAAAAAACTAAAATTAAATTGATAAAGAATCAAGTCATATGACCTAATTTTAATAAAGCTCCTATTTACAAATGTTATATATAGAGTAAGTTAAAAACAAACTCTTATGAAGCTTCAAAAATACCCTCAACCTCAGACCGCGGTTTCTGCCTCTAGCGTCATCAGTGAGCTGGATTTTTGGGCATTTAAATGTCTGAAAGTTTCAGATTTTCTTCTCAATAGTTAGGCATTGATAAAATGCTGGACTAGTTCTAGTATTTTTATTCCCTAGCACCTCACTGATGACGCTAGAGGCAGAAACCGCGGTCTGAGGTTGAGGGTATTTTTGAAGCTTCATAAGAGTTTGTTTTTAACTTACTCTATATATAACATTTGTAAATAGGAGCTTTATTAAAATTAGGTCATATGACTTGATTTTTTATCAATATTTAAAAATATTTTAATGTATGGCGATTATCTCCAGTTCAATAAAATATATAACATGAATAAAATAAAAATTCATGGAACAAATACAAAAAGAATAAGAACATGAGAATGAGCATGGACTAAAACTATATGAAATTATACTAATCATAAATTATAAACTGCAGATTACTCAGCATTACTCATCGACAATCAAACAATCAACAGCCAGGCTTTGAGTATTTATCTAGACACCACCAAATTTAGGTCAGAATATATTACACATAAAAATAGTGCTGGATATAATACATGCTGATCATCATCAATGCTTTGGCCATATGGGACTATTAGTATACAGGCCAACTATTAATTAAAAATTCTAATAAGAAAAACAAAATGCAGTGAATGAACTTTAAGGGTGTTACCTTTGCACCATCCAGATGACTCTTTGGATATTCAAAGACATACATAACCTCTACATCCATATAATTTAACCATTATTGCTCTCTAAATCTAGTTCAAGATCATAAGACTCAAGAGATTGTGACTATGAACAAGAGAAACATAAATATAACAGCTTACTCTATTTTAAATAATTCTATTAAGATAATTAAAAAATCCCTAAAACATTAAGCTATAATGAAATTAAGTCACATACATAGCTAATTCGTAGAACATATAGTTTGAGGAATAAAGATATTTAACATGAGAACACTTTAAAACAATTATGTAATGAACTAACTGATGAATAATTTAAAAACTTTAAAAAATTACATGTTAATATGATAATTTAAATTTACACATTTTTATCAAAATTATAATTTTCATGTTAAAAAAAAACTTTACCCAGTTGTCTTTTATTTAGTAAATTAATCAACATTTTTCTTTCATTAAGTTACTTCTTGTTTAATATCTAGAATTGAAAAACAATTTTTAATTATCAATGATAAGAAATTTTAAATTAGTTAAAAATATAACTTTTTATAATTTTAAAGTTAAAAATCAAATGAATAAAAATGTCTTAAAAGAAAATGTGAAATTAATAAAATGATTCATTTTGATCTATTATTATTTATCTAAAAACATTATTTAACAAAGACAAAAATTTTAAATTAGTTAACACTCTTTTTATAATTTTGGAGAAAAAATGTGAACAAAACATGTTTTTATGAAACAAAAATACTTAACATTATTAATTATTACCAATTGTTACTTAATTTAAAACCCATCTATAAATTTAAATATAATGTGTACATTAAAGTAGCTTTTTTTCCTTGAATATATTTTTCTTTAGAGTCCATTTTTAGAAGTTGTAATTTTCCATTTCCATGTTGGTTTTCTTCCTGAAGGATTTTTTATTCTAGGCTAATGTACACAGTTCATTTATCTATTTTTCAGGTTCCACAGCTGAATTTCATCATATTTTGAATATTATAATTTACATGTTAGACTAATACACACAATGTATTTATTCATATTTTAAATAATTTTCCAGGACATCTATACACTTAAGATAGGCACACTCATTCTTTTGGGTGGAGACAAGGCTTCTTGCAAATTACTTGAGATATTATTCTCTCATTACATTTTTCTAATAAAGCAGGTTACACCGACATAGAAGATGTTTAGCTTTAGCTACATTTAGCACTTTCAACTATATTTTAAAAGAATTTTTTGCAGTTAAATTTTTGCTTCTTTCTTCTTTAGCAACTGACTGAGGATGTTTGTTACCATCTTCTTCAATAGCTTGATTAAGACTGACTTTTTATACAAGACATTGAGGTCTACTCATTTACTCACTCCCCTATTATTTTGGAACAATCCTGTCTCCAATCAATCACAATCCTATCTTTTACATGACCAAATTAAAACTGATTAATTAGATATGTTTTTATGAAAAAGAATTGTTCAGTTATTTTCCCCTTTTTTAATTACAAAACAATCCAAAAAGTTCCTCTTTACTTTTTTATGCCAAAAATAAGCTATTTTTAATTACCCTAATTTGGTAAACACTGCCTAATGTATTGAAAAAACATAAAGAGAAAAGAAGAAAAACAATTCTAATCAAGATAGACATTTAATAAATGTTAAAATTTATTTTTTTCTATTTTCTTTTAAAATTAAAAATTGTTAAGTAATTCATTGAAGATAATTTTTTTTTCTTTAAGTACCTTTTCAAAACTAAAATTAAATTTTGTAAGTAATTAAAATTAATGAAGATAGAAAACAAAGTAAATTGTTTATTTTATCTTATACTTTTATTTCTCTTGTTGATAAACAGCATGTTATCAAATCCCAACAAGCATATACTAGGCTTTCTTTATGGAAAAGTTGTGATGACTTAATTTTAAAAATTGACTGCAATCCTGTAAGTAGCTTCACTGTGACAGGAGCCAATGATTATATATTTAAGTGATAGTATAATTATAGTAAGTTATTATATTTAAATTCATCACATAATGTCTTTGTGACATCAGTATCTAAAGTACTTGATGATTAACCATTTAATATTGGTTTTTTTAATACATTGCAACTGCACGATGGATTTAGATGGACACATTTGCTTAACAAGTCACAGACAGACATTGTTTTAAAGGTTGTAAGATTTTATGATGAGATTCCAGTTGCCAATATTCATAGTAATGCACAAGATATTCATGCACACATTATTGAAAAGCATTCAAAATGGAAATGCTATGCCAAAGTTGTGTTAAAAAGCAAAAATATTGGATACAAATTATAACCAGTGTACAGTGGAAATATTTGACTTAAGAGATTAGATTATTATAGTTTCTTTGACTGACAGTTTGAAATTTTCCATTTTAGTAATCTCTCTTCTAAATAAGTATTGTATATTGATCATATGATATACCAAGTTTTGTAGATCATGGCTAAAGATGCCACATATTAACAAAGGCAAGATATCTATAAAGAAAAAAATACAAAACAACAAGCCAAAATTTTAATTAGGTAATGTCATATAATAGGATGCAATATTTAGTGTTAAAAGTATAGTAGTTATAAGTGATTAAAATAAATAGTGAAGTAGATGAAAGGGCTATAACTTGTGCTACCCAGACAAATCACCATGTAACTGTAGTACCATTTGTACTGGCCAGTGAAGAAATGTTAATCATTGATAATGATTGAATATTTGATAAGTAGAGGCATGTAGAAAAAAGTATTGTGTTTACTAATCAAGAACTAGACCACTTGTATAATTGAGCCCTTTCTGGGAAGAGTCAGTTAAACTGTTGATATGGGCTTGTGTTCAGAACTTTTAGGTAGATAGTGAAGCACCCATAGACAGATATCCTGGGCTTACTACAAAGTAGCTGGTAGAGTGAAATCCCAGTGAAAATAATAACTATTGATGAATTTTGACTTTATAAAATAATGTTCAGTAGAGATATCCTTTATTCCATTCAAATTGAGGATCCCTTATAAGCAGCCATATAGTGTACTATATAATTTCATGATACAATTATAACATTACCAAAAGATTAAAGTCCAGTTCAATTGACAGTCACTTTTTTGCCATAGTATTAGAGATTGAATGTAAGCCTGGTACCTTTTCACATTCATATATATATATATAATAAATAAAGTTTGATATCTGTATTCGTTTCACAATTATGTAATATACAAATCGATATGTATAACCAAATACAGTACAATTTATATATTCTTTTAGAAGTACTTTCGACTATACACTTTGTAGACTTTATATAATTGATAAAGACTACAAAGTGTATAGTCGAAAGTACTTCTAAAAGAATATAATTTATGTAAATTGTACTGTATTTGGATATATATATATATATATATATTGATATATATATATGTATAGGTAATTATCAATATCAATTTATATCTAGTCCATTCATCTTAATGTTTATGGGTGATTCATGCAAAGATATACTTTTATTGCCATGGGATAGACAATTCAGTGTAACTAATATCAATGAAAGCATTTATCTTTTGTGTAGAATTTACAAAGCTTTTCTGTAGATAAGTTTCAAATTTGTTTTTCTTTAATGAGGAGATTTGTATAATTGAAGTGTATATCATTCATTTTGTAGTCAAAGCATACATTATAAAAAATATTCACTTAATGTAGAATTTAAATCTCTAACTAAAATGAGCAGAAGTCATAACAGTGTCATATGCAGTTCAAAGTTTTTTATACATTAAAATAGCTCATTACTTTATTCACAAGTCAATAATCATTACACTGGGGAAGAAGATTTTTATTGTATCCACAAAAAACATTTGTTTTTACTTAATTTAAGTGTGCTGATCTCAAATATGACATTAGTTTTTGTCTGTAAGATACAGTTTTTTTTTTGCAATTCAAGATTTTAGGTTTTCATCTTATTGTAAAATTTTCAACATTTAGTTTAACATAATGAAGTAGAATGTCTTCTTGGGCATCATCTTTGTGAAAATATAATAATTTATATAATGCAGTAAATACACTAAAATATATGACTGCATCAGAATTTGTCTACAATTTTGAAATAGAACACATTAAAACACTTATTTTAATCATAACATTTGTGCAAAACTTATTTAAATTCTATTCAGGCAAAAATTTGCATTTGTAGCTCTTGTATTTGTGTACTTGTTGAGGACAATCTCGTTGATGCTCCAGCAGAAGTCTGCCATCATATTTCTGTCCCATCACCCCTGATAATGCTCTTCCATTATCTTCAGATCTTGATGAAAGTGTTCTTCCTGCTCATCACTAGCAGCTCAAAATTTTTTGGGAAACTTATCAAGGTGACTGGTCAAGAAGCAAATCTTAATGCTCATGTTACATCCAATATCATGGAAAGCCAACAGTATCATGTGAACCAGAAGTTCATAGTTTTCTGCTTTTTTGTTGCCAAGGAAGTTCTTTATAACTGCCACAAAAGACTGCTCAAATCTTGTCTTGATTGTCATGGAGAACTTGAAAATAAGCTATATATCCACATGTCACAAATGATAAAATATTGTGCCTTTGACATTGAAGTGTGTAACAACCACATATATAACAGAAGGTGTCAAGACTATTTTTACATTTATGTCTACTCGAAGAAGCTGCGATTCAATCTAAAAACAAAATAAGAGGGTGTTTTTATCAGATAATAATTTTTTAAATTTAAAAACAACTACAATTATGTAAAAGGGTTGTTTGTAAAACATTAATTGCCTTGTGGTATTGTTCAATCCAAGAGTTGTTGCCCTTTAACTTCAATTTGAAAATCAATGCATGCCATTAACTGTAACAGAAAAAAATTAAAATTGCATAAAAACTATAGCATGCACCAAAAACGAATTTCAGATTTGAAATCAGCGATGCAGAAATATATAGAAAAAGTTCTAAAACCTCAAGCAATAGAAAATGAAAAAAAATGATGCCAAGTGTTATCTATATACATATCCATAGATACACACACATCTCAGTAGGAATATTAGGAATAAACAAGAACTGCCAATTTTATATAAATCTGTTATATGAAAAATAATTATGTTTTAGACATAAAAGCAATAAAAAATAAACAAAAGTAAATTGCTTGATAAAATTTTATAAATAAAGTTGTGAGGAAGTTGTGCATAATTGTAACAAGTGGGGATATTATTATAAAATCAAAAGAGAAGATGAGAGACAGATTACAAATTATTGTCAACAAAAATAAAGGGATAATGCTTTCTTTTTTTTTGTTTTTTATACACATTCACCTGTCATGGGAGAAAATTAAAAATTAATAGACTTTAACTTATCATAAGAGCAACAATATATATATATATATTGTTCGGTGGTTTTGGTAAAGCGCCATCTTTTGAACATAAATAACAAGTGATAGCAGGTTACGTGAGTAACTTGTTTTTGTTTTTCATATATATATATGAAGATCTATACAAAGAAAATATATTTCATGGAAGCTTACAAGTTTATCAACTATTCTTCAAACAGATAAAAACGTAATGGCTTAACAATGACTGTTCATTTAGAACTTGCATTCTAAGCAAAATTTTATGCCCCCAAAATATTCATGGGATGCATGTTTGAATTCCGAATAAATATAGACAAATATTTTATATTAAATATTAATAACTGAAACACAAGATTATTATATACCTGTGTCTATATATGTAATATATAGGGTATATGAGTTCAAGTGTATCAGTGTTATGAGATAGTGTGGAGAGTAGTGGATCATGTGAAAGTCTGTGCTCATATACCCTGTATGTTAAATATTAATATGTAATATCAATAAGAAAGTTAAGCAGCTGTGCTAATATATATATATATATATTGAAACGGTTACACCTGTTTCACCTATTATCTTTGATAATAGTATATATTTGTTGTACTCAGATGGCGTGTATTTCTTAAATTTTAAAAAAACTTTGTCCTTATAATATTGCGAGTATGTGCGTATATAATCGTCCTTACTAATTATAAATATTTATATACGAGCATATTCCATTAGATTTGTTAAAACTGAAATAAACATAACTGGATAATTAATTTATCTATATAGCAGCATAATAAGTTAAATTTATAATATTATTTAGTTTTCAATATTCTTTTTTAATAATTATTTAAGTCAGTATTCATTTTAACTAATTTCCAAGTTAGATAATTTTCAATTCTTTTGTTTGCTTAAAATTACAAGCTGAAAGTTTTATCAGTTTTAACACTTCGTTCTAAAAATAAATCTTTAGCCAAAATTTGACCTATTTAAAAATTATAACCAAGACCAATTATAATATTCAGTCAAGCATAAATCTATACAAAATCTATACAAATTGCTTGTGACCATTCTCTTAAAAATATATATCTTTTAAAACTGACGTCAATTAAAACAATAGAGCCTTTCCATGTCCAGATTTAGATATACTTAATATTTTTACTAACTGGATATTTGGTTAAAGGCTAGTTTGAACTAGTCATCTTGTGATGTGGCATGACTCAAAGTAGGAGGTTACTACTGTCAAAAATATAGCATAAAAAGGGGCCCAAATAGCCACCAAAGCCTCTAATCTAACCTCTTCCATCCATCTATCATAATCCGTGTTAATTTTTGCTGTTGCTGTGACCAGAGCTGAAGTTAAATAAGAACTGTTCCTGCTGTTAAAAAAAAAAGCTAAATCTTAAAAAGCTACCATCAAAGCTGCTCCAAAGATGACAGTGGGCTAGAGACAAAGAGACAGCCGTTTGCTCTTCCACGAGCGGCTACCGACGACAGAAAACCTACACCATGCCCATCACTGTAAGAAAGATGTACCCGAGAGACCAGAGAGTGCCTGACCAGAGAAATGGGGAAAGCTGCCACAGAGATAAATTCGCGAAGCTACATCCAGACTAAAACCTAAGAGAAGCCCAGCCTGACTGAATATAGTGAGAAGCACGTGGAAACAATGCCTTAAAAGAGACTTTGCCGGTAAATCTTTTCTGACATATTAAGTTTCATAACTAAAACGTACTCTAAATGAAAGCTAGCTAACTAAATCACATAGTCAATTATATTCTCTAAATGTACATTTAAAATATTTATCTTAAAATGTTTATCTTAAATCTGTTTAAATCTTAGAACACTCTTCAAATTCTTGCTTGATCATTAATAATTTTAAGTAGTCCTAAACATCTAGTTTATATAAAATCATACAAGAAATTCATTTCTAAATTATAAATCTTATTGATTGTGTATGCAATTTATTTTATGTCATCTATCTATAGTTTTAAGTTCATGTTTATTGATTTATGCTGTGTTTTTATCAGAACGGAGTCTTGTGTGTTAATAAATTATCGGGGGGAGGGGAGTGAGTAATCACTTTTAGTATACCAGAGCATTGCGATATAAAGAATATAGTCAAGACTCCTTTCTGAAATAAAACTAATATTTGTGCTAGAGTGAATCGGTATTTATAATGCCCGAACAAGTTAGTTAAAATCTTTTGCTAAAGTTATTTAAATGTATATTTTGCGTATATTATTTAAGACGCACCTTTTCTCAAGTTAGCTAAAATGAAAATGTTTACTAAAGTTAGTGAAAACGTATATATTACATATATTATTTAAAACTCAGATTGTGCCCAGATTAATTAAGAATTATATTTGCGTAAGTGATTTAAAATATGTATCTTGTCAGTTATTTGAAAAAGTATATTTCACGCAAGCTACTTAGAATATAGATTTGCATTCGTTAGTTAAAACTCATTTTTCATTATTAGTAAGGTCTATTTTGACGAATTATTTAAGATGTGTAATTTATTTAAACATCAATAATTTGCGTGAGCTATTTTATAACTCACATTTTATTATTTAACAATCAGTTTGATATTAGATCTAGTTATACTACATATAACTGATGTTCCCAGTTCTATAAGTAGCTATGCAGAGAAACCTTAAATCAGATTCTCATTATCGCCATCATTTTATAATTTAATAATCTCATTTATGAACTTGACCGGTGGTAGTAGCACTGAAGAAGCTAATTAATTTATTAAATATTAATTTAGCGTTGCGAATGTATTGCTAATTTGCATAAAAATGCATATCTACTTGCTATGTCTATAATGGCCCATCTCAAGATTGTTCCACGTACAGGCACGCCTCGAAAGTTTAGGCCACTGCGACAGTTCTTCGTATTTTGTCAAGTCACGCCTCGAAAGTTTAGGCAAACGTGACATTTATTCTTGTATAACGAAATCAAAGCGTTTCCAAAGGGCTCATAAGCCAATCTTCTGTTCTTAATAAAAAGGCCTCTTCCATTGTAGCAAGCAGATCGGTTAGGGAACCGTTTACTAGGTAATAAACCCCATTAAGAATGCATTCGAGCCGCACTTATCTGATAGTATAGTTTCTAACGCACTAGAATCTGACGTTCCCCTGCCACCACATCTCAGTTCAGTTTCCCTAGAAAGTGACTTCGGCTTTGACCCGACCTAGAATCTGAGTTAATGCGTTTATCCGTATAACAATTATATCACGCAAATATCTATAATATGATTTTGAATATATTTATAATATAATCTTAAACTTAGTCATTATAATATTTTAAACTTAGCAACAATGATATAATCTTCAACGTATTAGAAATATCTAGCATTTATCCATCAACTCGATTACTCTAGCTAACTATAACCGATTTCAAACATATAAAACATGGCATGAATTACAACATGAAAGGTGACATAAGCTTACTAAGAGTCTATTGCTTTGTAATATCATTTTATACCCTGAGAAAACATACTCAATGCTTTGTAATGTTATTTTATAACTTTGAGGATCCACTCAATGCTTTGTACTATTATTTTATACCCTGAGAACACACTGAATGCTTTGTAATAATATTGTTTTATAACTCTGAGCATGCATTCATTGCTTTGTATTATTATTTATAACCCTGAGAATCCACTCACCTGCGTGTGAGCTAGCTGTACACAACCTACTATGCTTGAGTATTTATTGTTATATTAAATTTATGAAATATAAATTTGTCTCAGTCTCATTGCTTGCTCATTATCTTATGAATCACTAGTTAAGGTATATAATAGAATATGTAATAAGGGGGGAATGTCTCATGTTTTACTGCTTTGCTATTGCTGGAACGTGATCAAAGAGGTATCGAGTGTAACCTCAGGCATGTCATTCGCGATGGATTGACTTGGAAGCACGAGTGAGAGAGTTAAGGTATGATCAGACATAGGGTATTACTATCCCGACTTGGTCAGCTTTTGGTTCTCTGGCTTGGACTCTCAGTCTGTTGAGCAAATGTACAAACCTGACCGTTACAATATATATATATATATTGTAACCTAGTGTTATTGACACTTGGTTTATTTGGCATTGTTTCCACAGGAAAACAATGCTATCCTTTTTTAGAAAATAAAAAGATAAAATAATAATAATATTAAGTGATTAATAAAGTATGCTATTTACTCACTGTAACGTGTTTTAAGCAAATAACTAAAAAATTTGGTAATCCAAGGTCATTTTGAAGAAGAGCATGAATAATTTAATTAAAATATTAACAATAAGAGCAATTTAATATAGTATAAAAGCACATATTATAAACAGTAATTGATTTTGGATGGGTGGAGGGGGAGAGTAGATGAGTATCTTATCATAAAGCACAATCACTTCTGGTAGTTTTGAAATTATTTTAGATAATAATGTAGACAGAATTATACATCACTAATAAACATTGTTAATTAAGTATATTTATTATTTTTCATTATTTGTCAAATTACTCTGTAATCCATTTAAATCATACGGAAATATATAACTGTAATAAGTTTTTTTTTTTCCTTTTCTTTTGTTTATGTTATAATTAAATGATTATTTTTCTGTAAGAGGTCGCTAAAAGAAGACCGCCAAATTTTGAAGAAAGTTTAGTCTGACATTAGTTTTACAAGGAGGAAGCAGTACTGAAATTCGGTAACAAATTTTTTTATTATTTTTATTGCAGAAATAAATATAAGTCCATTAAATTTTTAATAATATCATGCATGGCTAATCCTATTTGATAAGATATTCTGTTTTCTGTGGCCATCTACCTATTTAAAGCTTTCTATATGCAAAATATACTATCGCATGCTAAAGTTCAAAATGACCATATTAACTACAGTAATCACGGAAAGCGTCATTATATTTAAATTAAGCAATATAAGTAATTTCCAGGAAATAAACAATTATTTGTTAACTTTACCTTATTTAATAATCTTTTCATGGTATAAAAGAAAAATTATAATTAAAAGACATATTATAAAAGCCAAGGAAAGTTAACTAGAAAATTTCGCGCTCTTTCTAAAAGAAATTGTCTGCTTTGAAAATAAATGTAAGTTCCCCACTTTAAAATATGTTTTATTCACTGAAAATTATCTAAAATAATATTAATGATCAATGATATTTACTTATGCACCTGTATATTTTAAAAAGAAAATATAAATTTTCTCAAGGCAAATATCGGAAAATTTGTATGTGTGCATTTTATGGAGAATTCCTTATTAAAGACAAATTATAATTCCTAGAGTAGGAATAAAAACTACAAACATTAGTGACTTAATTATAACCATAATATAATATGTTATATTATACATCAACTGGAGTCGTTAAAACTTTATATCCACGTAAGTCAGCTGCAGTCGCTATAATAATAGTATTTTGGAAAATTCGCGCATTAGTTTTATTCCTAAGCCAGCTAGCTAAAAATGATACGTATCGCCAATAGTAAAAAGAAAAGAATTGTATATGTGATCGTTTATCGTCAAATATTCGTCATGTTAAAATATGTACTGTTTTCTTGGATCCCAAAATTATATCAGTTAATTCAAGGAAGAGTTAACATCCAACGCTGCTAGGTTTTTCTTTGCCTAATTTATTAAGTGCACCAGAATGGAGGCAACTTTTATAGAAATGAAATAATAAAATGTGTTTCTTATTTTAAATTTTGCTTCGTGAACTACGAATGGATCAAGTTCTTTATCTGGATAAATTGCCCAACGGAAAACATTTTTCTAGTGAGATAATAAGCACTTGTTAAGTAATGATTTTTTTTTTACTAATTTGTAAAATTATGTGTATTTTTTTTTATATCAACAGGTGAAAGGCTGTATAGTCAAGTAATATTTAAATGACCTTGTAATCATAAAGGTATGTTTTCATGTAATTATTCTAGGTTAAATTTATATTTGAAATGAAAAAAAAAAAAAAAATTTTTTTTTATAAAATGTGTTTACTTATGATATGCAATTATGGGTATAGATTTATATGTTAGATGTGTAAAAGTAGAAAATTTTAGATACTTAATAGGTAAAATATCTAGTTAAAATTATCAGAAGTAATTAAAGAGAAGTGCTATATAGGATATTACTTATTTAAAGTTTGAAACAAATTTATACTATGTTAATTGCGGAACTTATTCCCAATTATTCTTTATTAACGCATTCACTTAATTTAGTTCAAGATACTATACTACCAATTACTTGTTGAATGTTTCTTTGGCAAAGGCGAAAATTATTATGGTTTATTCTGTGTTATCCATTGATTTCAGACGTTGATCTAAGTATACCCCAGAACATAAATTTAGTGTAATTAGTGTATTTGCTTGTCTTGCCCCGATATAGCATCAGTATATGATTAATATTCGCATTAGTAATAACTGTAATGTCTTTATTTTGTGGGATGGAAAATGATCTCCCCAAAAGCTTTATTTTCCATGAGGGGAATAGATAAATCTAGAATTTGGGTATGTTTATAACCCAAGTGATCGCTTCTCAGAGTTAGGACGATCAGTAATTTATATCGTATTTAGTGTATTTCATTCATTAAAATCCCAGGAGAGGATTATAATTGGTGTGTTTCTATTATGCCCAAGTAAGAGGCAAGGACCCACCAAACTTTTAATGTAGTAGTTAACTCTACAGACCTTCGGTGTTATTCCATATTCCTCATGAGAAAATAGAGATAATTCCACCACGGAAGGTGTTGAATATTGTGTTTTGTTTAGAAAGTTATGGCAAGATAACGGGTATATTGGAGGTTAATTCCTTACGATCCATTTAGTATAAATAGCGTGCTAGTATATATGATCAATGTCTGGATTGTGTGGCGGAATAGTGCTGGTAATCCACACGTAAGTCAATGGAGAGAGTAAGTTTAAAATTGCGTGATTTAAAAATTTTTATTTGCCAATGGAGAGTTCAAATACTAGGTTTAATTCGGGTTAATGATAAAGTAGCACTCACAATATAACTTATACTTAGAAAAACAGTGTGTATAACAACTTCAGTAGTTATTAAGATAAATATTAAAATAAGTGTAACTTCTGATAAATAACCCATAAATTATAATAAGTTATTTAAATAAATACTATCATTTAATTAAAGATATGATAATAAAAATTGTTTGTACGCATTGCCTAGAATCAGATTATTTTTATTTTAAAACAAATAGTTAGTTAATAAAGTTAAGCAGCCGTTCATATAAGATACACTAAATGGATGAGTTGATGTATCGATAATAATATTTATTTTGTTATATTCAATTTGCATAAATGTAAAAAGAAGATGAAGAAGTAGTTCGAATCCAGGGCTAAAAGTATAGACGAATTAATGTTAGTAATATTTTGTTTTATCCATATGGGATCGAATAAATTGTATATGTTTGTTTATTATGTTAATCATAAAGGATAGTTTTGTTAAACTGTAATAATAAATTATAATCTTGTTAAAATTTAATAATAAATTATAGTCTTGTTACAAGTTGTTTTGAGTCATTTTTCTTATGTGCTAAATAAAAGTGTATTGGCATAATACTTGCAATACTTTCTTGAGTCCAAATTAATTTATGAAATCTTAAATTCAATACACCAGATAGACAATTGTAGGCAGATCATAATATTTCAGTATATTTTAATTTAATAAGAATTATTTATGGAATTGAAAACTTCAGACCAAGACATTTTATTTTATGTGTGTGTAAAATCACTTTCTTCCCAAGCTACCAGCTTTGGTTGCACATTGTTCCGTACACCTTTAAGTGAAGTGTCTAAGTAATAAATCTTAGTTAAATTATTGTGTTGTCATGGATAATGGAAGGACAAAAGCACCCTTGTCTTTTCATCATTCCGACTGAGATTCTGGATAAAAGGGCTGTATTATTCAAAATTATGCATTGTTATTGAATATGGTTATCATCTCGTTAAATATTATAATAGTTGATGTGGGGATGAAGACACCTGGAATTTAATAAGGTAAATGTTTCCTATAGCCGACCAGAATGTCAGTCATATGCGACAACACAATACTGCCGAGCATTAGTGTCATTATTATAAGTGCTCTTACATTAAGAATTGATCAATTATGATCAACATTACCAGCGTGGCATAGCTTAAGAGATTGAAACTTATAATTGTATAATAACAAAAATATTGAGATCATATTGGCAAATTAATGAATGTTTTGTTTTAGTCAGTAATATTAACAATGACATGAAATCATCATCATCATTGTCGAACAGTGCAAGTACTTACAGCTCAGAGAATGTGTTTTGGATAGAGAAAGAATGTTAGTTTATTCTAAATTTTCTTTTTAAATTTATTTTATTAATGATAATTTTTTTTTATTCTATCTCTGTCTGAACTGCATATCGCTGTAGCTGAATTAATATAACTAACCAAACGTCGAGCTATATTAGGTAAAATAGGGTTTGCTTTTCGTCCTATACGGAAGCGTATAGGCTTCCGAATTGATTTAATTTTGGAATGGATCCGTATATTATTTACTAGGTTAGAATATATATATATATATTAGGAGAGGATTATCTGTAGAGAAACATTGATTTTAATTCTATTCAGTATCATTACAATATCACAACATCATAATGGGCTAGGTTTTTTATGAATAGACGGCAAGTTCATATGTATTTCTCATGTATTTAAGGATCCTTATATAACATAAGGACAAAACACCATCTATCTGTAAAGAAATCACATGTATATATATTTCAAATCATAGCTGAAACACATTCAACTTATCATATAAAATATTGGGTATCACAAATAATAAAAGGATGATTATTGCTCAGAGGAATCTAATATGATTTGCGTTATCTACTAAAGAAAACCACACAGCAATAATTCATATTTTCATATTCTTTTAGTATAGCATATTTTGTTTAGTATGGAAAATCTAATAGACATATTCTTATCAAGCAATTATTGCATACCATGGACTATTAAATCCTATTCAGAAATTTATTTATGTTTATTACAATTATTTATATTGGTCTTTTATTTTAGGATTAATGGTATCAACAAAATATAAATAATCTCATCAGATTATGCAGGTATAAATAACTTACTGAGATTTCAATTCATTAAACTGATTAAATTGTAATAAGTTGAAACATTTATTAATATCTTTTATTAAAGAGTTCATCATCATCATCATCAACCATTATCAATCCACTGCAGAATGAATCTCTCTCCAAGTTCAATCCATCTCTCCGATATTTAGCTTCTCTTTTCCACATCGACCCTTCACACTTTCTTATTTCATTCATCCATCTCACATATGGTCTCTTTCTGGGTCTTTTACAATATCTTGGAATCCAGTTTAAGATTTTGATTTTCCACCAATTATCATCTCGTCTAGCAATATGATCAGATCAACTCCAGTTCAGTTTTTTAATTTTTTAATGAGGTCAGTAACACCTGTTCTCTTACACATATATTGTGGTTTCAATCTCTTCTTGTTACTCCAAACATGCATCTTTTCATACTTCTTTGAGTGGTCTAAAGTCTCTGTATTGAGCTTCTATTATGTGTCCAAGTCTCAGATCCATAAGTAAGAACTGATAAAACACATTTATTAAAAACCTTCCTTTTCAAACACATAGGTATATTTCCTTTTAGTATCAAGTTATTTCTATTAAAAGCACTCCAACCAAGTTTAATTTTATGATTAATTTCATCCATTATGTTTCCATCTGTATTAATAATCTGATGAAGGTATTTGTAACTGTTAACTCATCATAAGCTTATCTTTATTTTCATATTTTGAGAAAATCCATTAAACATTACTTTAGCCTTTTTAACATTTATCTTTAGTCCTACTTTCCTACTTTCATATGATAACTCCTGTAACATTTACTGCAGCTCTAAAGCATTATTTGAAAGAATAACTACATCATCTGCAAAATCTAAATGACTTAAATAATCTCCATTTCCTTTCACTCCTTTAGCTTCCCATTTTAATCCACAAAATACTTCTTGCAGCGCTGCTGTAAAAAGTTTTGGAGATATGGAGTCACCCTGTCTTACACCCTTTTCAATGTTGACTTTCCCAGTATCATTATGCAATCTAATTGTTGCTGTTGCATTTTTATAAATATTCTTTAAAATATGACAATATCCTGAATTTATACCTTGATGATCCAATGCTTTAATCACTGAATAAATCTTTATAGAATCAAATGCCTTTGAACATTCTACAAATCCAAACATAATGGCAACACATTCATTTGTTCTTTCTATAACTTTTCTTAATACCTGGATATGATCTACTGTACTAAAACCACTTTTAAATCCAGCTTGTTCTCTTGGTTGGTGGAAATCCAATGATTTTTGTAGATGAGTTGTAATTATGTTGGTAAAAATTTTGTATAAAACTGATAAAAGGCTGATAAGTCTGTAATTTCTAATATATTCTTTATCACCTTTTTAAATATTAATATTAATACTGCATTCTTCCAATCATCTGGCATATGTTTATCATTTAGACATTTGGTATATAACTTTGCTAAAAAAATTTCTATTTCTTCACTTGTTTCTTTTAATATATCAATTATAATTCCATCATTATCTGGAGACTTTTTTTCTCCATACATTTAATTGCATGCCTCATGTTCTCATTTAAAATTGTGGGCAATTCAAAAAATGTAATCGATATAGAAGGTACTTGTTCTTTATTACTATATAATTCTTGATAAAAGTCTTCTACCCATTTAATGATGTCATCTCTCTTTTTAATAATAATTCCATCTTTTTTTCTTATTGCAGATATAAATTTTCTAACAATACCAAAATATTGTTTATACTCTTGAGACTTTTATTCTCTTCTACAGTTTACCTTGCTCATTCACAATTATACTTTCTTATATTATTTTCAACTCTTTTCCACACCATTTTACAAAATTCGAGATATTTAATCTCTTTTAATGCATGATTTTTGTATATCATCATATTCCTTCTTTTCTTCATAAATTATCTAGTCTCAGTAGAAATTTTATTGGTCAATTGCTGCTTTTTTCTATCAGCTATCTTTGTTGCAGTTTTTAAAAGTGTATGGGTTATTTTCATATTAATTTCATTCTAATCTCAATCATGTTCAAAATTTACTAATACTTGAACCTGATTTGTAAGTTCTGATTTAAATTCATTAGAATCTTTCTGAAGATTAGAAAGATCAAGTGTAAATATTATTTTTTAAATAATTTTTGTCTTTCTTGTTTTGCATTAACACATATCTTACTTCTTACTAATCAATGATCACTTCCTGTGTTAAATTTATTAAGAATATTACACTCTTGAAATATGTATTTTCTGTTAGTCAAATTATAATCCAATTTTCTGCCGTACCTTCATTTGCATGCTTCCATGTCCATTTCCTTTTAACATTTTTCTCAAAAAAAAAAAAAAAGAATTCATAATATAAAGTTTTTCTTTTTCTGCAAATTCCACAAGTCTATTACCATAACCAAAATTACCTACAACACTTTCATCTTTCATTTGTTTACCAATTCTAGCACTAAAGTCTCCTATAACAATTTTAAAATGTTTACTCTGATCAAAAGCTTTTTGTACATCCATATAAAAATCTTCTATTACTTCATAACTATGAGACCTTGTTGTGGCATATACCTGAATTATCTGCATTTTGTATCAGCTGTTAAGTTGTATTTACTAATCTTGCCACTCTATGTGATATCCCATCAATCTCCACAATGTTGTTCTTCCACTTTTTATTTATAATGAATCGTACTCCACTTGTATTTTCAATATTTGTGCCTTTATAGCAGAGTACATGTCCACTTTTTAAATCAATTGTCTTTTCGCTTTTTCTTCTAACTTCATAATGTCCATTAATGTTCCATTTAATATAAAAATAGTTACAGCACACACATATAATATATATAAATATCAGTATAAAATGGAAAATAATACATGGTTCTGCCCAAAAACTATTAAGTTATCTACATCATACAACGGTGAAAACATTATATATATATATATATTTATTGTTTCTTAGTTATAAATATATGTCTATTGTTTTTATGCCACCATAGTCCCAAGCATTTAATATCAATGACATGATCACCATTTCTTATGCTTGCCTGTTGTTAAAACAAGCAAAACTCACTATACATGTTGCCACACACAGCAAGCTAGAGTAATCAATGGATGCCAGAAGGCATGTGCATAAAATCCCCATCTAGTGCCTACTCATCCAATATCCCTGGATGAGGATTTTATGCACATGCCTTCTGGCATCCATTGATTACGCTAGGTTGCTGTGTGTGGCAATACGTATAGTGAGTTTTGCCTGTTTTAACATTTAATATTAATATAACATAAAAAGTTTGTGTGTTTTTTATACTTTTTATATGTATATCCATAGTTCATTTACACAATTGTGAATATATTACTATTAATTTTATGTACTGCTGAGTTAGGGATTAAGTTTTCTATCCGCTAAAATATATATTTGTAAATAGCATTTCTATTCTTTAAGAGCTATCACTTATCACTAAGTAATTTCTTAAATAATGTATTGGTTTAAGTGAGAAAATTTGGATTAGACATATAAAGTTTTTTAATCTGTTTACGTTAATTCTATCCTTGTGTAATCTATTAATTAAATTTCAGTAGAGTCTCTACCTCATGGGCACCCAATTCATGTAGCCATATTTCATACTGGGACACTATATACAATAAAAATTAAAAATTTTCAGTTGAAACATCATAAATAATAAAATTTTCTTGTTCAGTTTAATATAACAAATTTAAATTGCCTGCTTCATGATAAAGATCTTTTCATCATCTCTGCATAACAACAATAGTTAGGCAGAAGATAATATTTCCGAGACATGTCAGATGGGAAGAATTTACAATTTCTCTTTCATGTTTTGCCTATAGCTAATTGAATGACAATCTCATATATAAGCTGGCAACCTGAACAAAACTATCTTAAGATTCCTTGAAAGTGAAAAAAACTCTTCATGTTAGATTTATAAGAACTTCATGTTATAAACTTGCTACGCTGATGCATTAATCACTGTCTTTAGAGATTTTTAATTTATATATTTTTAGATAAAAACATATGTATGTAATCTTTCTATTATTAACTTTCAAATTGTTATGAAAAATTACTTCTATATAAGTAATATAAAAAAACTAATTACATGTTAAACACAGTACAGGTCATTAACTTGATGAATTACTTTTCTGTTGGATGCGTTTTTAAAATAGCGCATTTGTAAATATCTATTTTTGGAAAGAACTATTTTGAAAATATTTTTTTATAAACTATATGAAAACTATTTCAATCTTAACTTTTTATAGCCCGTTATTGTTAAATAAATATTTGCTGATGAGTTTTTTTTTTTGATAATTAAGTTATTGCCATAGTATTTATAACTTTTATTACTACTACATTAAATACTTTACATTTTTATTTTCTAGTAGTGTAATCATTGTTATTATTCCTAATTAAAACTATTCACTAATTGTTAGTTATTTTTAAATATTAATGAGTAGCATTATTTCAAATATAAATAGTACAGACTTTACTTTGTTATTTTTTGATTTCCTTGGATATTACTAAACTTCACTACGTACTACGGGTACTGTTTTTTACTTTTTATTGATAATACTTCTATATTATGACTATTTAGATCAGAAGTTAAAATCTTTTGGAATCAATTCCAAGATGAAAAAAGTAAACAAAAGTTCAATTGGGACAGTTGGAGTAACAGAAAACGTATCTACTTAGACATCTAACAGCCAAAACATTTTTCTCTAGTCTATAGAAAGCAATTTTCAAAGACTGTTATCTAAACGAATTTGATAATATATATATACAAAAAAGTAACTTATCTTTGAATCTTTTATACAAAAAAACACTTATTTTTTATTTTGCAGTTCCGATCGTTTTTATAAGTTCTTTATTTGCAGTGAGTAAATATGATAAGTTATAAAAAAATCCTTTAAGTATTTGATAATGGATTGCTTATAAACCTCCAGTAATTATGAAGTAAAATAAAGATAAAGTAAACATATACCAGAAAACTAAAATACTATTATAACTTTAAAAAATCAGAAAGTGTATGATTAGTTAACATTCAGATTTTTGATTGGAGCATAGACCCTCTCAGATTATACTCTTCTAGCTATAGAAATTGTCATCAAAGCTAGACCAACATTGCTGAATCACCAATAGCAACATCTTTGTGAATCTTAAAATATTTTCTTTGAGATGCAGAATGACAAATTAGTTTCTTCTGTTGAATTCTTATCGTGTGATCATATTACAAAATGTTAGACAGCTTTTCACCAACATCAATATTTTTTTCAGTCTTCAAAAATGAGTAGCTAATATAATATAATCATTTAATAACTGAAACACCCTGGCTTATTATATACCTGTGTTTATATATGTAATTTATAGGATATATGAGCACAGACTTTCACATGACTCACCACTCTCCACACTATCTCATAACACTGATACATTTGAACACATATATGTTGAAGACATAAATAATCACGAATATATGCATTTCATGCTAAACCAGCAATCATCACTTGGTCCAGATTACCATCTCTACACATATATGCTATAAGTGCTTAGATATATATTAAGATAGCCAATCCTTATGCTTTAATAGACAGGCTTCAATCCACTCCACACTCCAACTCTTCAACCCTCCATCCAATTGAAAATCTGATAATGGAATGCTCAAAGGCCACCCTGAGGCTCATGTACAGGACATAATCCGTATACCCTATATATAATCCTATATACCCTATATATAATCATTTATAAAATCATGATTTGTCAATTTTATAAAAATTCGATTTAAAGCTCCAATTTTTAATGGTAATTAATACGATTTATCTTTATCCAGGTAAATATAAAAAATTCAGTTATCTGGCAATAATGAATAAACTGACAATTTTTTTTAAAAAAAAACGACTATGTTCATATTTAAATTCATATTAGGATATTTTCATTCTTAGAAGAATTTAAACAACCAACTTATAGATCCAATTAAAAATTCACTACATTAAATCATACTACATTAAACACAACATTTCTCATCTGAGCACAACATAAAGCAATGATAGACTCAGTTAACACTTGGAAAAATGATTGCATAATTGAGATTGAATGCTGTAGGATTGTACATTTGTTATTAGCTTGTGTGTCTTAGTGCAATGATAAAGTATATGGCTCTTGATATAAGATAATTGAATTGATTACAGTTCTGGAACATCTGATGTTTGAACTTTATATAAACTTCTATGTAATAAAACTCTTTGATTACTTATTTTTACTTTAATATTCAAGATTAACAATAAGAATTTTAAATTCAGTTGTACATATTATTCAAAGGAGGTTTCTTTTAATGAATCACATTACATTAACTATTGAGAACAATTTATGTTAGCTCCTTTGTATTTGTAATGAGTTATTGAAACTTTTTACAATTCCATAATTTTTATTTCTTATATTCTTACATACTTTTTCATGTACTGCACAAGACCCTTACTTATTTTGGGATTATCATTTTTGTTTTAAATGTTGAATGATGTCTTAATAAAGTATGATATTTAGTAAAAAATTCTTCACTTCATAGAAAATATATCAAATTATATTATTTCTTGCTGTGAAGCATAACATATTTTAAAACCTTAACTTAGTCCAACCACTGTTTCCCTCTGCTATACATAAGCTAAAATAAATAATTATGCAATGTTCCAGGTAGATTCAAAAATATATTCTAAAATTAAGTTAATAATGATGAGGAATTAATACAAGCAACTTGAATTTATTAGTTTTTTTTCCTCATGTGTCATAGCATCAGCCAAGAAGTGAACCTGATAACCTGGGACAACTGTTTGTAAAAGCAGCTGTCACTGATTCCTTAACCACCAATGCTTAGACAGCTTTCTTAATCTTTTTGTACCATTTGCACATATAAACTAAAAATAATATTATTGCCACATGCCATATATTTTTACTATCATACCTCCAAAACTTATCAAATCAAATTTTATTTATGCTGATGCATTTGTTTTGTGCTCACAAGCTCTTCACATTTCAAACCAAATCTAATGAAATTGTTCCTAATTTTACTTACAGTGCACATTTTTTAAGTTAAAACTAAAATTAACTTCTCTCAATATAAAAGTCTGTCTGACAGTGCATTATATAAGTATTCTTTTAAAGATAAAATTTTAAATGTGTTAAATAGATTGAAATCCTATTCTATTTTCTATTTACAAATTTATAACAATTGCTTTCAGACCTCTTTTATAAAAAAAATTCAATCATATGTGCAATGAAATCATTAACTGCTTATTTAATCAGTGCAAGTAAATATTTCTCATGTAACAAAAAGTTGCCTTTTTAATCAATAGGATCTATGACCTATCCCTGTAAATGATATTTCTTAAATCATTTTTACCAGACTTCTCATTTGAAAATGAATACTATTTCTATGTTTCTCATCAGAAAGTGGGTTATATATCCATAAGATTAAAAAAAATAGACTCTATGTTAGGCAGACAAAACTAATAAATTATTGTTAAAATTAATTTAGTATCTATCTGAATATGGATTAATTGATTTTATAAAATAACTTCATTGCATATATTGCACCTGGATCTAAATTGTAGTGTTCCATTTTCTATATTTGTGTTAGTTATTTTTCTTCAATTCGTGTTGATTACATAATAATGAACAAACTTTAGTTTTATATCTAACAAAATAAAAAAAAACCCACAGCATTGTTCTATGTTGGATATTTAAATCAAATTTAGAATATTCAGTTTCCTAAGTTTATATTAGATTATTATTAGGGCAAAAATGTTTAATATATTTACAGTGGTATTTTGAATTGTTAAAAATTAACAACTTAATATTAAAGTAAAACAATTTTATGATGTAATTGTTCATCTTTTTTTATTTGAAATATTATTACTGCTTCAAAATATTTATGGATTAAATTTTATATATCTTAAATTATATGTAACATATATAAAAAAAACACAACTTGAATGTTTTTGCTTTGAAAAAAATGTAAAAATTATCTTTTCAGGTTTTCAGTTAATTATATAATGTTTCATGCAAAAGTGAATCTTCATTCTTGATATCATAATCACATATTTCTAACATAAGAAATGATTTAAATTTTATGTATTTGAGCATTTATCATATAAAAAGATTTAAGAGATAAAATTTTTCCAGTTGCATTCTGATTCTCACTTTTTATTTATAAATTAGCGAATCCATACAAATTATAATGACACTGTAAGCGAATCTCAAATTTGCTTTTAATTTTTTTATGAATTTATTATGTATTCCATGAATACAAAAGACACATTTTTCCGTTTAATATTTCCATTTTTTGAAACATTTTCATACTTTTAAGTTTTTATAATTTTTATTTATAAAAATTAACAAAATTAAGCATTTATTTATTCTGTTTGGTCTATTGAATAAAGAATATTTGACGCAACCAGAATGATGTCCTGGAGTAAATAATATCTTCCATATATTTAAGTACAAGTAAAAGCAATTTTTGAATTAAATCCATATTGTAATATAAAATTACACCAACAAATACCGTAGCAATAGTTGAAAGATACTCAGAGTAACATATATTTTGTTCCAAACAAATTGTGAATTGAAAATTGTCTGATATTTATTTGACAAAAGCTTATTCAAAATTACAATCCATATTGTTTATAAATAAATATATTTAAAAATAATCAACATAAAAAATGTGTAAAAGATATCAAAATAACTTTTTACATTTTATCTTATTATGACACTATATATTTTTTAATTTCATCTTTTATTTTTAATGATGAATAAAAATACTTTATTTATTTTTTGTTTTTTTAGGTTTTGATGTTATAATACATTATTCATTAAAAGCAAGTCAACATTTAGAGCATCTCCATATCAACAACAATCAACAATTTGAAATGGTTGTCAAGGCAACCTCATTTTAACAATAAAGGCAGATTCTTAATTGTTATTGAAATTGGGATAAGTATTCTGATTACTTATGAACCCAATTAAGTAATGCATTATTATATAACAGATATTTTTAAATATTTAATTTCTTTTAATTTATATATTTTCCCTACTGCATATTACTTTATGCATATATATGAATTATGTTTTATTGTCAAGTATGGACAAACAAAAAATGGGTTAGATATATGTTTTAAGGCATTAATAATTTTTTTCAATTATATAATATTATAATTAAGTAAATTTTTTTATATGTGCTATTATAATAAAAATTATAAATTATATGTTTCAATAGCATAAGTTAATATAATTAAGTTAGACTAGTTATTTAGTAGTATTTAAAAGATTATTTTAGGTTGTTTAATATGTACTTGAAAAAAAAAATCAAACTAAAGAATAGTTAATCTACAACTTAAAATGTTCTAAATAGATTTCATAGATAAAGTGTTCTATGCTCTCTGAAATGATTGTTGATTTTAAAAATAAATGATGTTAAAATAGCAGTTATGACATTAAACACCAATCTCTATGAAAGTATTTAAAAGTAGAATTTAAAAATAATAAGTATAATTGACAGAGAGTAGTTCTAAATTTTTGATTGATTTTAAATGTCAGTCAATAGCTAATTTATTCTCCTTGCATTAAAGATGGCTATATTTGATATATATATATGTGTGTATGAGTGTATGAAACATACATATGAAATGTTGAAAGTTAGTCAATAGCTAATTTATTCTCCTTGCATTAAAGATGGCTATATTTGATATATATATATGTGTGTGTATGAGTGTATGAAACATACATGTGAAATGTTGAAAGTTAGAAATATTTATTAAAAGTGTATTTTAAAATTTGAGTACAATTAATTAATTTTTTAATTGAAAAATAATAAGCTTTCAAATAATGCAAGGTATTTGAATAAAAATATGTTTGGTTTCAAAATCAGTTAATAATTTTATTAATTAATTGATTTTTAATAATTAGTTAGAGTTAACAAAATTGTTAATTAAGAAGTTGGTTTATTGTCTGCAGTGATCTTCAACCTTTTCACACATGCAGACTGGCAAAAATAAGGATAAGATTTCGTGGACCAGCAAAAATAATGATAATATTTTACGGACTGGCAGAAGTCTACAGATAAATTTTCTTAAAGTCTTAAACTGCTTAGCCTTAGATGAGCATAATTGTTATAACTGACCAAAACAACACACTATTACCTTCACATGCTGAACACTCTTTCTTGAATTGTGCAGTCATATTGCTACAGAAAAACAGTACTGTAACAGTCAAATATGTACATTCGCATAACAAAATCCAGAGTTTAAGTAAATCATCCCAAGGCTGACCAGCATAAGGTGGTGACAACTACATATCTGATATAGCCCCAGTTCCTTTATCAATGCTCAAAGATTTACGACCTTATGGATGACACATATGAGGCCACAGCAGTATACTCTTTCATCACCTGCCGGCAGTAGAACATCGGTAAAGCACAAGACTATGGGAAAGTGACATTCTAACTAGTATAGCTATATAGACAATGTATGTGGCAAAACATAATGATCAAATATGGATGTGTTTCTTAACTAATGATTAACTAATCAATTATGACTTAACAATGAGCAACACTGAGACACTAAGCAAAAGTTAAATTAAAAAATTAATTTAATGAAAGTCAAATAATAAAATTAATAAATGAAATAATAAATACAATGACTATATGGGTTGTCTCACTTGCAGGTGATGATTTAGGATATAATCATTTATGGTTTACTGAGTTACATGTAGTTTGGTTTATATATATTGTAGTGATGAGCTACAATTAGCCACACCATCCAATTATTTAAGACACTCTACCAATTGGAGTCACATAACATATTTGCTTAACTAATAAATTGCCAAGCAAATTGTAATATTAACATTTTTTTTTCCTTTCCAACATATACATGTGTATAAACAATTTTTTTATTTCTAGAGAAGTAATAAAAGCCAATAAATTAATAGAGAAACAGATAGGTATATTAACACTAGAATACAATGTATTATATGTTAATAATTGGGGATAACTACATAAAAAACTTACACATAAACTTAAGAGAGATAAATAAATAAAAACAATGACTGGATTAAAATGTAAACATAAGGCAACCATTTGTGGAGATGAAATTTGGGGAAATGAAATTTAAAATATTTATAAATTATTATTTTTTATTTATAATCCCATTTATTTTTATTACGTCATTTAAACAATAGGAAATGTCAAGGTTAAAATGCTTAAAATAACTTCACGCGACAGAACGTGTATTAAAGGTTATAATTTTCTTCTGCATTTGAAGATGGAACATTATTATTATTTTTCTACTTAAAAATAAATTCAAATACAAAACAGATATGTGTGTTTGAATTTAAATGTATAAATATTTATATATTTAAATATTTATCAAAATGATCAAAACCTGAAATTTTAAAGCAATCGTTTTGAAAAGTAAGAAGTTTGAAATTATTTGTGAATTAGACAAATAAGAGAAACTTAAGCGTTGCAGAAATATTCAATAATTATTTGTTTTGATATATAGTAATATTGTTGTTGAAATTTTGAAAAGCAAATGAATTAATAAATATATATATTAATTTTATATCATGATGGCTTGCTAAAAAAGTTTATACCATGGGGTAATAATATGCCCATCAATAAAGCCATAAAAGTTTAAGAATTTTACCTGCCCATTTAGGAGAAACTTAAAAACCATCTTTGTTTTAAATAAAATGTCTAACAAAATTCAGGACAGGATAAATGGAGGACACTATTATTTCTTGACTCAGACAAGAAATTGCAAATTCGTCGTGGGAATAAAACTTCATCTCCATTCCTAGGAATTTATTTAACAAATGAACAGTTTCCAGGACTCATCGAACTTTATTTAACATAATGGGATATAAATTGTGATTTTTTTTTTTGTTTTATTATTTTGTATATATGTAAGTTTTATGTATTATTTTCGTTTCTACAAATGGAAGCTAATGTGAATAATTTTTGGAGTACTCTGTATGAGAGTAATAAGGGGGGAAAAACTTAGATATATATTTTTATCAATTAGAATTGTAATAAGAATAAAAAAAAATTAATAGTTTTGACCGTCCAGCTGACTGACTTTTGACAACTATAGAAAATTAGGAGGTAAGAAATTTTAATATCATCTTATATTAAGTAAAACACACTGATAGATTTTTCTATTATTAATTAAACTTACCTTAGTATTGCTTTTATAAATCAATGATTTATAATCATTGATTTATCTAGACAACAAATATTTTTTTTTGTTGTTGTTGTTATGCTTATATATATATATTAAATTAGCCAGTTAGAAATCGAAATCACATGTACATATTATGATTTTATATATTCGTGGTTGTAAATAATTAGACAAGTAAATGAACTTCTACCATTGGGTTTAGGGCAAGGGTTTTATTTTATTAATATCATTATAGATATCGATGTGGTAGAGATTCATTCTTGACAAAATGAATTACATATATCAGACTTAATTGTTATTAATACTTAATATTTTTTTTTGTTAGTCAATAAATGTTTATATAATTCATTATTTTGGTTAGGTCTCTAACTCATCATTATTTCAATATCCACCATCAGCTTTATAGTTCTTTATTATTCACACATCCATTATAAACATTATTATCTTATTTAGTTTTACACTTATTAATATTATTAATATAATGGAGGAAATACATATACATATTTAAGCCATTTATTATAACTTTTAATACATATATACTTATACTGCACATACATATTTTTTTTTTATATATCCTATGCTTAATTGATTTTTGATAGTTAATTATCACCTATATAGAGGTGCAATAACTACTATTAGTGTGATCTCCTTCCCTGATAAGAGAGCTCAGGCAATTACTCCCTGAGTTTGAATACTGTGGTATAACACGGCTATATAGGGGTGAGAATTGGATGAACTGACCCAAATTGTATCTAAGTTAATAAAAATAGGTAGAGCTAGTCTATTGGAAGTAGGTACAATCATAGGTTATGTATTTCATCGTGTAATCACTTGCATCCTATCCGAAGACCCAAAGTCCGACCATAGTAAGATGCAAAACCCCTATCTCTCCAGGAATCCGACCAGCCCGTTACAATATATATATAACTTTGGATTTCCACCAACCAAGAGAACAAGATGGATTTAAAAGTGGTTTTAGTACAATAGATCATATCCAGGTATTGAGAGAAGTCATAGAAAGGACAAACGAATATGAGTTGTCATTATGTTTTGGATTTGTAGATTATGAAAAGGCATTCGATTCTATACACATTTCTTCAGTGATTAAAGCATTGGATCATCAAGGTATAGATCCAGGATATTGTCATATTTTAAAGAATATTTATAAAAATGCAACAGCAACAATTAGATTACATAATGATACTGGAAAAATCAACATTGAGAAAGGTGTAAGGCAAGGTGACTCCATATCTCCAAAACTCTTTACAGCAGTGCTGCAAGAAGTATTTTGTGGATTAAAATGGGAAACTAAAGGAGTGAAAGTAAATGGAGAGTATTTAAGTCATTTAGATTTTGCAGATAATGTAATTGGTTTTGCAAATAATGCTTCAGAGCTGCAGGAAATGTTGCAGGAGTTAACAGATGAAAGTAGAAAAGTAGGACTAAAAATAAATGTTAAAAAAACTAAAGTAATGTTTAATCGATTTGCTCAAAATATTAAAATAAAGATTGATTATGAAGAATTAAAAGAAGTTAACAGTTACAAATACCTTGGTCAGATTATTAATACAGATGGAAACATAATGGAGGAAATTAATCATAGAATTAAACTTGGTTGGAGTGCTTTTGGTAGAAATAACTTGATACTAAAAGGAAATATGCCTATGTGTTTGAAAAGGATGGTTTTTAACAAATGTGTTTTACCAGTTCTTACTTATGGATCTGAGACTTGGACACTTAATAGAAGAGCAATACAGAGACTTCAGACCATGCAAAGGAGTATGGAGAGATGTATGTTGGGAGTAACAAGAAGAGATCGAAAACGCAATGTATGGGTAAGACAACAAACAGGTGTTACTGACCTTATTGAAAAAATTAAAAGATTGAAATGGAGTTGAGCTGGACATATTGCTAGAAGAGATGATAATAGATGGACAATTGAAATTTTAAACTGGATTCCAAGAGATTGTAAAAGACCCAGAAAGAGATCACATGTGAGATGGATGGATGAAATAAGAAAATGTGCAGGGGTGTTGTGGAGAAGAGAAGCTAAAGATTGGAGAAGATGGATTAAACTTGGAGAGACCTTCATCCTGCAGTGGATTGATAATGGTTGATGATATATATATATGACATGTGAAATCACTCACAGGTGATATTAATTTTCTGGTTACAAATTAGTTACATTATTCAAATTGTCATGTATATGTATATCACTCACAGGTGATGATTTTGGATATAAGCATTTATATTTTTATATATATAGTGTTTCAATGACATGCAGGTGATTATAGTTTTAGGCTACAAATAATTTAATTTACTTCACTATATATATATGTCTATCACTCACAGGTGATGAAGTTTTGTACGTTCTAAGTTACAGTTTTCATGAGACTTACTAGGTTAAGAAGTAGTTAATTTGCTTATGACGATCTATGCCTATTTTATGCTATGTAACAGGATCTAGATTTGCTTTAGAGCTAGCAGAAGTGATCACGAACATTTACAAAGAAACATTTTATTAAGTGCAAATAATTAACATGTTCTCTACATAGCTTATATGCATATGGAATTAGATTCAAACTCAGATCAAAGCTGAAAGATATAATTATTATGGAAGGATGAGCTGATGATTGGCAGTCAGACTTCAGATACCAAGGCATATAGAAAATATACAATCTGAGTCCCTGCATCTCGAATGTGTGCTTTTTCATGGGAGGTGTACCAAGTACTGGTTTTCTTTTCACCATACTCATTGCTGTGGAAATAAGAGACATTTTAGTCTGGGTGATTGAATAACTAATTAAATATGTGGGAGTCTCATGCTCCATTTCTGAGGATACAGAATGGGGTGGTATGTACCCAACCACCATCTGAAGGAGGTAGTTGTCTGAACTAAGAGAGTAATGAAGTAGCCCTTACATATATGCCCATTAGAGAAATACATACAGCAACAAGTATATATGCCAAGGTAACTTTCACACCACTGACTACATCATTATATAATAAAATTATAATGCTAAACAATAGGTTCCTTCATGAAACTACTGTAGATCAGGTCATTATATATCATCTATAATTATGCTATTAAGGAAAGCTTATGAATCTAATTCATAAAGCTATCTATATAGGCATTTATAAAATCCTAGGGAGGACTACAGCATATTATGGATAATTATTATACAAAGTTATAGATTTATGTGCTACGTTATCACTTTGGCTAATATTAATTAAATATCAAATTTAAAGCAAATCTATCTAAGAGTAGCTGTAAGCTTTTAATTATATCTTAAATAAAACATTTTATCCTTTTCAGAATGGAGTTTTCTTTGTGCATTAATAAATGCACAATTACATATATATTCATGAGAATATCTAATCACTTCTCACTATTCATTTAACTAAGAATAAAACTCTGTTTTGAACATATATAGCATAAACAAATACATAATAGAAATACAATAAAGCATGGCATAGATTTAACTAAAAGAAATATAAGTTTGAAGATAAAATTTCACGTAAGTGAAATCTGGAATTTAGCTTTATTTTTGCTTAGTTTAAAAGGGAATTGTAATGCAATTAGTTTAAATTTGACTGATTTAGTTTAATATAGATTTAAGTTATCTATGAGAATTAATGAAAGCAAATATTATCATGGTGTTAAATTATGTAAATTAACTTAGAAACTTAATTATCATTTTAAAATAAAGCATTTAGAATTATACATAATAAAAGTTATAACAAGTAATATAAAATTGATTGATTAAAGCAAGTTAAAACTAAATCAGGTTTAATAACTTAGAATAAGATAAATACATGGAAACTAAATCATTCAGAAATAGACCAGCAAATCAACAAATAACTCAGTAAATAAGTTCAGTAGGTAAATCAATAATTAAATCAATAAATCAGTTAATAAATCAATAACTAAATCAGACAAGATTTTAGGATTGAAATAAAAAAATAAAATTACATTTAAGTGGTGAGTTTAAAATACATTATTAATTTGGCCATATATTTTAGATTTTATGCTAAGAGATGTGCACTGGATACAATCACAAAATGTCCATTTGTATTCAGTCATATCCTTAGAAACTTTATCATGCAAATGTATAAGAGTTTTTATTATATTAAAAGTCTTGAGAAATAATATAGATTAAAGTATTATTTTGTTGACTGTAATATGTATATTTTTTTAAAAAGGTTATTAATAATATATATTTATTAGCATAAACCATATGAAAATTGCTGTATCAACCCTGAGATTTATTAGAAATATTAATACTAACATGCAATAGTGTAGTAATGAGCATTATGTGAAAGTTGCTTTGCTGATTGATTGATTATTTTTTAAAAGCTTAAGCTAAGATTTATTTAATTACCAGTTGCTGGTTGGGGATTTTCCTTTACAATGTATATATATATTGTAATGATACAGAGTCTTTGGGGTTAACCTGGGTGATGGCATTCATCATCATCATCCTCAGTTAATAAAAAATTAAATTAAAATTAAACTACAATTGAATATATACACCAGCTGTACATAAAAGTAATAACTATTCATTATCATGAATGATCAACAACAAAATCAACAGTCAATTTTGTTACCAGATTTGAAATGGATCTACTATTGACATAGCTAATTATTTAGCTCTTGCTAGCTTGGCCAGATTTTTTAAACTTTAATTTGGGTGCACAAACTTAAGTGCTAATCCATCAAAATGTATATTACAATAAAAATAATAATGCTGGGACACTAAAACATGCTGATCATCATCAGAACTCTGACCACTTAGTACCTTTAATGTACTGGCCAACTATAAACAATTTCTAATAAATACTAGACTAAATAAAATGTAGTGCATGAACTTTGAATGATATTCTCTTTGTGCCAATACAGGATTATCATCAACTGGATGACCATAAATACTGAATATAAACTTCTTTTTATATAACAGACTGTTATACATGAATTTAGCTCAGGAACAAAAGCTCTGTAACTGTTACTATGAACAAATATGTAATCCTAACAAATAACATTCTAAAAATATTGAGGATTGAGTAAATTCACTGGAATAACTTTAATAATAAAATATCAATTCATTAATAACAATAAAAGTGAAATTAAGGTCTGTAGAATATGGCTATACATATAAATCAAGCCCTCAGATTTTGATTAATACCAAAAAAAATCCACTATTATATTGTAATTTACATATATGTCTTAATAGGTTTACACAACACACACATATATATATTAATACACAGATGTGCCTATATAATTTAAAAGGACATACTTGAATTGTCATATAATAATAATAAAATAAACTATTACCTTGTGATTTACAAATATGACAATACATAAAACACACACACACATATATATATATATATATGGCTGCAGAAAGGAGTTTGCTATTAACTGAAAGGAGACCCTTTGATTCCTCTTGGAGGCCTTAAAGGAATCAAGCAGGGCAAATTCCTAATGTCCACTCCATACGTTCTTGTCGTTGCAGCTGTTATTACTATGTGATTATTCATATAGTATACGAACATGGATGGTCTGCTCACCAACATGCATTAGCCAGTGTGGTGAGTTTATTGGCTTTTTACCTCTGAGTTTAAGATCAAGAAACCCCATGGTCTTTCTTCTCAGTGCCTGATAAGGCAGAATGAATGTTTGTGTAAATGATAAATATTTTTCCAATACATATATACAATTATGACAGACAAAAATAAAGCATGGCCCTTATTCCCAGGAGGATGTAAAGTCACCAACCAAGGCAGCGGTTGGTGGCTGAAGGTGGAGGGTGCTAAGAATCTCCTAATTGTGGACCCAGGCTGCCATTTGATGACGAATTTTTATTTAGGGACTTACAACTGCAGATCACTTTCAAGTGAAGGAAGATTGCAAGAATTAGAAGAAGAACTGTCTTATATTAAATGGGACATTATTGGACTTTGTGAAGTTAGAAGAAAAGGAGAAGAAACAATTGATTTAAAAAGTGGACATATACTCTATTATAAAGGCACACATATTGGAAATACAAGTGGAGTAGGATTCATTATAAATAAAAAGTGGAAGAACAATATTGTGGAGATTGATGGTGTATTGGACAGAGTGGCAAGATTAGTTATACAACTTAATAGCAGATACCAAATGCAGATAATTCAGGTTTATGCCCCAACAAGTTCTCATAGTGATGAAGTAGTAGAAGATTTTTATATGGATGTACAAAAGGCTTTTGATCAGAGTAAACAACATTTTAAAATTGTTATGGGAGACTTTAATGCTAGAATTGGTAGACAAATGAAAGATGAAAGTGCTGTAGGTAATTTTGGTTATGGTAATAGAAATGAGAGAGGACATAGACTTGTGGAGTTTGCAGAAAAAGAAAAACTTTATATTATGAATTCATTTTTTGAGAAAAATGTTAAAAGGAAATGGACATGGAAGCATCCAAATGAAAGTACAGCAGAATTGGATTATATTTTGATTAACAGAAAATACATATTTCAAGATTGTAATGTTCTTAATAAATTTAACACAGGAAGGGATCATCGATTAGTAAGGTGTAAGTTACGTGTTAATGTAAAACTAGAGAGACAAAATTATTAAGAAAAACAATATTTACAGTTGATATTCCTAATCTTCAGAAACATTCTAATGAATTTAAATTAGAACTTACAAATAGGTTTCAAGTATTAGGAGATTTTGAACATGATTCAGATTTGAATGAAATTAATATGAAAATAACTGATACACTTTTAAAAACTGCAACAGACATAGCTGGTAGAAAAAAGCAGCAATTGACTAATAAAATTTCTACTGAGACTAGAGAATTTATGAAGAAAAGAAGGAATATGAACATATACAAAAATGATGTATTAAAAAGAATTGAATATCTCGAATTTTGTAAAATGGTATGGAAAAGAGTTGAAAATGATATAAGAAAGTATAACTGTGAAATAGCAAGGAAAGCTGTAGCAGAAAATAAAAGTCTCAAAAATATTAAACAACATTTTGGTATTGGTAGGAAATTTATATCTGCAATAAGAAAAAATGATGGAATTATTACTAAAAAGAGAGATGACATCATGAAATTGGTAGAAGATTTTTATCAAGAATTATATAGTAATAAAAAACAAGTACCTCCTATATCTGTTACATTCTCTGAATTGCCCAGAATTTTAAATGAAGAAGTGAGACATGCAATTAAGTGTATGAAGAAAGAAAAGGCTCCAGGAAATGATGGAATTATAATTGATATATTAAAAAAAGCAGGTGAAGAAATAGAAACAATTTTAGCAAAGTTATATACCAAATGTCTAAATGATAAAGATGTACCGGAAGATTGGAAGAATGCAGTAATAATATTAATATTTAAAAAAGGTGATAAAGAAGATATTAGAAATTACAGACCTATCAGCCTTTTATCAGTTTTATATAAAAATTTTACCAAGATAATTACAACTCATCTACAGAAAACTTTGGATTTCCACCAACCAAGAGAACAAGCTGGATTTAAAAGTGGTTTTAGTACAATAGATAATATCCAGGTATTGAGAAAAGTCATAGAAAGGACAAACGAATATGAGTTGTCATTATGTTTTGGATTTGTAGATTATGAAAAGGCATTTGATTCTATACACATTTCTTCAGTGATTAAAGCATTGGATCATCAAGGTATAGATCCAGGATATTGTCATATTTAAAGAATATTTATAAAAATGCAACAGCAACAATTAGATTACATAATGATACTGGAAAAATCAACATTGAGAAAGGTGTAAGATAAGGTGACTCCATATCTCCAAAACTCTTTACAGCAGTGCTGCAAGAAGTATTTTGTGGATTAAAATGGGAAACTAAAGGAGTAAAAGTAAATGGAGAGTATTTAAGTCATTTAGATTTCACAGATGATGTAGTTGTTTTTTTACAAATAATGCTTCAGAGCAGCAGGAAATGTTGCCGGAGTTAGCAGATGAAAGTACAAAAGTAGGACTAAAGATAAATGTTAAAAAGACTAAAGTAATGTTTAATCGATTTGCTCAAAATATGAAAATAAAGATTGATTATGAAGAATTAGAAGAAGTTAACAATTACAAATACCTTGGTCAGATTATTAATACAGATGGAAACATAATGGAGGAAATTAATCATAGAATTAAACTTGGTTGGAGTGCTTTTGGTAGAAATAACTTGATACTAAAAGGAAATATGCCTATGTGTTTGAAAAGGATGGTTTTTAACAAATGTGTTTTACCAGTTTTTACTTATGGATCTGAGACTTGGACACTTAATAGAAGAGCAATACAGAGACTTCAGACCACTCAAAGGAGTATGGAGAGATGTATGTTGGGAGTAACAAGAAGAGATCGAAAACGCAATGTATGGGTAAGACAACAAACAGGTGTTACTGACCTTATTGAAAAAATTAAAAGATTGAAATGGAGTTGGGCTGGACATATTGCTAGAAGAGATGATAATAGATGGACAATTGGAATTTTAAACTGGATTCCAAGAGATTGTAAAAGACCCAGAAAGAGACCACATGTGAGATGGATGGATGAAATAAGAAAATGTGCAGGAGTGTTGTGGAGAAGAGAAGCTAAAGATTGGAGAAGATGGATTAAACTTGGAGAGACCCCCATTCTGTAGTGGATTAATAATGGTTGATGATGATGATATATATATATATATATATATATATATAAGCACCCAGACATATGGTATACTAATTTACGAACATATGTGAATTGTCATGAAATAATAAAAAATATGATTAATTTTAACATATATGTGTCTACCTGACACACATCTATATAAGCACATAGACATGTTGTAACATATGGGAATTGTCATATAATAAAAAAATAAGTTATCACATTTTAATGATACATAAATGTGCACCTCATTATTTTTTTATGGTTAATAAAAAAATTCTTTGAAAAATATTTACTCCTTTGTCAGTCCTTTATAAAATTTTTATTTTACTTGTTTAATAGGTTACTTTCAATTAATTATATATATCTTATAAATACTCCAGCAAGCATTTTTGTTTGTTCGTTAATCTAGAAAGATTTTTGGAGCTTACTTTTTTTCTCAAAATATATTGTAAACACATTGTACTTATCATTGAATATAATTATTTACTTTAAAAAATTTACAACTATCATTTTCACTAAAGAAATTATTTAAAATAAGTCACCAGCTATACTTTATATATATATATGTGTGTGTGTGTGTGTATGCATGATGTCATAATTTTATCTGTGCTTTTCCTCTGCATATAGATAAAGTAGTATATGTATAAACTAATTCTTCAGCAAGCTTATGGACTCTCTGAGTAGGCTGGCTATTGTCATTTTTAGGAAAGTTATAATCTGGTAACTGGGGCATACATACAGTCAACTCCATTTAGCCTATAATTTTATAGACTTTAGGCATATATCTATACACAATATATACAAGCATATGATCCACAGAAAAGATGCCCCTGGCTTCCATGTTAATCAAAACTCTACCATGGTGACCTAGTAGCAGCAGCTGGAAATACTGTACTGCCTTCAGTTATCTCTTCATAGTCTCTGTATAACTGTAAAACTCTAATAACACCCCAAAACTTTTTTTCAACCTTTTTAGTCTGGATGGAATTTAAAAATACAGTAATTAAAAATAAGTTTTCTCTATCTTGATTGAAAGAAGTTAATGATTTTTTTTCAATTCACTTTAATTCTTTCCAAAATAGCTTTATAGAATCAAAATATGTTATGCAAACTTTAATTTAAAAAAAATTTAACCTAACAAAATAGATAGTGGAATTTTATAATTACCACTATATCTATTGTAACATAAAAATAATATTTAATTTCAATATCAGAATTAATAAAAAATATTTAACCTTTTAAAATGTTTAATTTATAATATATATTTTTTAATTGAAAATTATTTAATCCTTAAGTATTATTTCTGTGTAATATACATAATATCTACAAAAAAGTTTTGTCTGAGTTTATTTCTAAATTTTCCTTTGAACTATATATATATATATGTGTGTGTGTGTGTGCATGCACTATTATGTGGCTGTATGCCATGAGACATATAATCATCTCAATATATAAATATTTACAAATTTAAAATATCATCTACAGTTTTCTTTTCAAAAATCGTTCATAACTTTCAATATATATAAATAAATACACCAAACTTCTTTTTAAAACTTGATTTTTAAATGATTATTATAAAAATATAACTACACACCAACATTTTTCTTTGAAAAAGACTATTGTAAAATTGTCAAAATGGTGTGTAGTTATATTTTTATAATAGTCATATAAAAATTAAGTTTTTAAAAAAAGTTTGATGTATCCATATACATATATATATATATATATATATATACGCACATATATATTATGCACAAGAAACAAATTTTAAGTAGATAGCACTGTATCAGTAATAACTAATTGTGTTTAGCTAAAAAAAGTGAAATAACATAGAATTTTCAAAAAATTTTCATTAATAATCCATAAGCTTGTTTAGAAAGTTACAGATATTATTTAACAGTTTTAAGACACTTAGTATTTCTTTGATGGGTATTTATTGATAGAAAGGGTGGTGGCTTGTGATAGAAATTATTGGTGTATAGGTTGAGTTGATACACATTTGTCTTATTGGTCTGTAAGACAGTGGTTGATATTTGATTAGTGATTTTATGGTTTATTTGCTTATTAATATTCCATAGCATAGTTAGTACAGTATATTTGACTTGTGGTCATATAGGCTTCTATTTTGATCAGATTAGTTTAATATTTATAATGCAGCATATGTGTGAACATGTATGTTTGTGCCATCTTACAACTTAATTTTACCCCTATGCATTTGATTATGATACAAAATATTATGTTCAACAGTGAAATATTTAAATATATAATAAATATCTTTGATAATCAATTTAAACACCTTTTAAGTGAGTAGTGGGTAGATAAATTGGTGCATTGTTGGAAAAAACAAATACACTATCAATTCCTTTATTTGCAAAATAATTTTTATTTTATTATTCCAAAAATGTAGTGAATGCATTTTTGTATTCAATTTGATTACTATTATTTAGAGGACAGAATATTTTTTTTTATTTTTCAAGAGAAAAAAAGTTATTGAATATTTCCAGCTAATTATCTCAGTGCAATGTTTGGGATTGACCTTCTTGAAGTTAATCTTTGGGGGGAGTAACCTTTTGATTGATGGAAGAAATGGATATATAAGCAATAATTGGTAATAAAAAAAGATATATAATAAAGTAGTCTGCTTTATTGCACTTCTATCTCTTTACAAAGTGGTTTTTCTTCCAAAATCAAGGGTTAATATTCAACTTAAATTCAAGAGTACAACTTTCTTTAAGTATGATTTTTTTTTTATATAAAACTAGTTTAAAAAATTTTCTTTGGAATATAAAGAAAAATATGAGAATATAATCAACTTCAACAAGGTATATCACCCTATGTTTTCAATTAACTAACTTTAGATTTAATGCTTTGGCTCTTCAGGTGTGGGTCCCATCCATCTTTTTTGATTGGACGAAAAGTTGTTTACTTTTTTTTACTAATGTACTAACTATAAGGATGACATCAACAGAGATATAGGCATTTGATTGATCTCTGATGCAGCTTTCTAAAGATGTCATCCACAAAAAAATCTGATGAAATTTGGATTTTTTATCAATTTTTTCCATAACTGGTACATTTATTTATTTATTTTTTTGATCAATTTTGTAATTTCCACAAAGCCATAAAGACAGAAAATACTTATCAGCCTTCAAATATGCTTTTATTGGAATAAAAAAATACTCTGATTCACAAACAAGGCCTTCAGGCTCGGAAGTATACAATTTTAATTTTTTGAATAATATTTTAATTTTTTTTAATTATTTGAAAAAATGATTTAATTTTTATTACTTTGAGTTTTTAATGGTGTGTATATATATATATATATATATATATATATATATATATATATATATATATATATATATATTTCTTTCTGATGAAAACCAGTCCTCTGGTTGAAATATTATATTATTTATTGGATTTATAAGTCTTTTTTTGTTTTTATATGTATTTCCTTTGGTTAGTTTGTTATTTATTAATATTTTGATATATATATATATGCTCATATATAATTCATAGCTACGGTAATTTTGTAAGTACTAAATCCACTTATTTTATAAAAATAAACTTATTTGATAAAAATAATGATTCTCAAAAAGTTTAATAATTTATTATTTTTATTATGTTTATATGGTGTGTTTGTATTTACAGTAATGATTTACAAAACTAATAATCAAATGTACAGAAAGATTGCATATGCAGGCAAATGCCTTGATACTCATGCTGTGGAGTCACTCTGGTTTTGTTATAAGTTTCATCACATTATTTTCAAGTCTATAGATGACAAATGGACTATATGCAAATAAATTATATCTATGTGATACAATAAATATAACAAGATAGCAACACTGGTGTACATAAAGAATATAAACATCGCTGGTGTGCATAAATAATATAAACATCACTGATGTACACACAAAAATATAAAATGAAGAGCTGAAACTCATTTTATCAGTGATACAGATAGTAGCCTACAATTTCTAGTTTTAGATAGACAAAAAGCCAATTGTTATGATGATAAATGCATATCTATCTTCTGAAAATGATTTGTTTTGTATCTTTTATTATGATGAATCTTTTTCTTATAGATGCCTTTGACATTTGGTAACTTTTGGGTTACAAGATAAAAATGAAAAATTCTTATGCAAATACTTTTGAAGATTCTGAAGCTATGGATTATCTCAGGTAAGACATATTATATATGGTTTGAAACATAATTTTGTGAGGAATAAAAAGAAATTATCACTGAAGATATAATTTAAACTTAGTTAATGATGAATTAAAATTATGAACAACAATAAAGTAATAATTATTTTGGATGTTGAAATTTCTTTTTCCTTATTTTTTAAATGGTTATCACTACTTGCCTTAGACTTATTGTTTTCCTTAGTATTTCTAGTTTCTATTAATGTAATATTTTTTGCTCCAACATAATTAAAACTGAAGTTATTGCAAAAATGTGTCTCAGGCCATCCAAGTAGTTAATATCATCATTTAAAATGCATAGATGTGTCTATAATTCAAGTTTAATTTACTTAATCTTAATTTTTAGTATTAAAAAGAATTGAATTGTATGAATTTTGCTATTTTATAGGAAAAGTTATGCTGAAATTTTTATCAAAACATTTTATAAACTCTAGATTAAAAATTCTTCTGGCTATAGAAAAGTAAAACTCAAATGGAAGGATGTGTGTGGCTAACTTAGTGTAATATGCCCTAATTATTATTATTGGATGAGAATTGTACTCAACCATTCAAGTCTTCTAAAATTAAGGAATTCAATGTGTGGCTTATATAAACTAATGGATAATTAATCTCTATTAAATGTGCATATAACTTAACATGAGTGGAAAAGAATAAATATTAAATGAGTACATTTTTCTCATTGTTCTCCTCGTTTATACTTAACCTATCACTAAAATGTATTGTCATTTAAAGAATTATGTAGAATTAAGTGAATATCATAAAGTAATTAACTATTCACCTAATGGAAGGCCTTTGATAAATTATTATAAATTCCTTGATAAATGTAATTATAGTTAATGTTAGTTTATGGAAAATTAATGCTGCTTTTGAAGTTTGCAAGACTGATTGCTGAGTTATAAGACTCATATATTCATAGCTATGTGTAATGTAGTGTGCTAATAAAAATAAAATGTAGGATTAATTTCTCTTATGGAACAGCTAAAGCAGAAGTAGTGCTAAAGTCATTGGTTGGTCTATGGCATTATCTGTATTATGATAGTTTATCTCTTATTTTCATAAGCAAACTGATGAGATGTAGCTGTGTTAATTATATTATCACAGATGACATAATACAAAAGCATGTACAAAATACTATTGATTCTGAAGTATGGAAGATATCTATCACTGGATTTGTAAGTCTTGGTAAATATTTCAAATCATGTCAAACTAATTCATTTTAAACTTTAAATCATCAAATCCTCAGAATAATTTATCCTCATCTTGAATGAGTAAACAGAAATAAAGGGGAAAAGAAAGTGTAGCTAGTTAATAAAATTGTTCAACTGATTTATAAATGATAGTGTGACCTCGCTAACTTACATGTTTAAATCCATATTGAAAACCAGTGTTGGTTTGGTTGACATAGAATATTAGAATTAGCTGATGGCATGTATATAGGTGAAATAAAAGTATATATATATATTAATGTTTAATTACTCCAGTGTTAGTTTGTTAATAAAGGTTTAATAAAGCATATTAGAACTGGCTAATAACATGTATATGTTTGAAGTAAGGTAGAATAAGTTTATTTTTAATGTTTAATTACTTCAATGTTAGTTTATTTAGTAATGAATATTGGACTTGGCTAATAACATGTATAAGTGTGAAGTAAATTTATAAAATGTTTATTTGACTACATAATTTAATAAATGTTTTATTTATTCAAAACTTTGTTGAGAGTCGTTCTTTTATATGCATTCGTATTCTTAAATTTTCAAACCTACATAGGCAATATGATATAATTGCACTATTTCATGAATTTAATAATGAACACGTTCAGATGTGATGATATTGTTTTCTCAATCCAAACATTATATGAATGGCCTAATTATTTGATGAACTTCTGGGGAAGTTTATGTACTTAGTTATTATTTAAATAATGATTTGAAATAAAAAGGTACCTTATTCCTTTCATTGTCTAATTACTATTCCATTAGAACAATACTCAGTTTTCTGTCATTACCTTTTATGTAAACAAAGGCAAAACTCCCCATACAGTAGTGCCACCCTGTGCCAAACAGAGTAATCAATGGATGCCAGAAGGCTTGTGCAGAAAATCCCTATCTAGTGCCTACTCATCCAATATCCCCAGACTAATTTCTGGCTTGTGGCCATCATCAGTGAGGAGCCTTGGATCTGAGAGCACTGCACCTAGATCTTAGGATCTAATGCAACCCTCCAGCAGCCATCTTTTAACTATACTTTACTACAAAACTATGAGAATGAAATTGAAAACATTGTTAATATATCTTCAATATAAGCTCAATAGCTTATATAGTCATATGGGTCTGAACTCAATTCAGCACCCATATAAGCTATTGAGCTTAGATTGAAGATATTAACAATGTTTTCAATTTCATTCTCATAGTTTTGTAGTAAAGAAGAGTTAAAAGGTGGCTGCTGGAGGGTTGCATTAGATCCTAAGATCTAGGTGCAGTGCTCTCAGATCCAAGGCTCCTCACTGATGATAACCACAAGCCAGAAACTAGTCTGGGGATATTGGATGAGTAGTCACTAGATAGGGATTTTATGCACAAGCCTTCTGGCATCCATTGATTACTCTGTTTGGCACAGGGTGGCACTACTGTGTGGGGAGTTTTGCCTTTGTTTACAACAAATTATGTGCTAGTATAGAGATGGTGATCATGTGATGTTTGATGGTTTAACACCAATCCTACCTTTTATGATTGGTAATTGGTAGCTATTATATAGTATTAATTTTTAAATAAGTTATATAATAAAACGCTGAGATCTTATTTATTGTTTCAAAGTAGATATTAATTTAGTCATTTGATTTAAACTTACCATATAGCAAAAGTTAATTAGTGCTATATCTTTGTTTTATTTAATTTAACCTTATCACATAGTAAAGTTGATTAGTGATATTTCTTTGTTTCATACAATTGAAACTTATTGTAGAGTAAAAGTTAATTAGTGCTATATCTTGTTTCATTTAATTTAAACTTATTATATAGTAAAAGTTGATTAGTGCATTTAGATGATGGGAGGAGCTAAATTTGAACTATAACTTATTAGTTTGAATGATGGAACTTTATCTATTTCAACTACTTATATATTGCAAAAACCAAGTAGATATTTTACTTTTACTGATTCATAATATTTTTTCCTATATTTTATTTGCATTTTATATATTATGGAACTCTAAGCTATAATTAGACATTCTAAGAGTCTAGATAGTGACTCAAAGTAGAGTCTGATTAATAGTTTATTCTATTATCAATAGAATTGGAACCCTGGGTATTTATTCTTAGGAGATGTAGGAATGGGGTTGGAGGAAGGTTACAATATATATACAGTGCACATTTTTGAACTTTTAGCTATTTAATAATATAAAATGTGTAAGTGGATACACCAGGTGGCGATTAATAGTGTTTCAACAACCACTCCAAGCTCCTGCAAAGAATAAAATTTTAATCTTAAAACTAATAGTTGAAGCTGAGACAAGTGCCCTATTAAGGGTAAGTGACTTTTCATTAAATCCTAAGTCATGAAAGGGGATAAAAAACCCAAATCTGCTAAAAGCAAGAATAGAAATCTTTCCGATAATATTTCTAATATGGCCGATATGTGCTTGAATAATAGTAATGACAAAATAGACAAAAATTCTGCAAAAGCTGGAAAAAGTTCTCACCAAGTTAGAAATTTACCCAATTCACAATTCCCTAACTCTAATGATAATTATTATAACATTTCTGATTTACAAAGTATCAAACCTCATGAAAAGCAAAAGAAATCTGAGAAAAAAAATCCTAGTCTATCGTTAGAAATCAATAAAGTCGTTATAGAAGACAACATTACTAATTCAGCAGTTATTAAAAATGAGACAGAAGCACCTAAATTAATGATTTCTGAAACCTTGAATAAATCTTCTAATTATCACAGCAACTATACTACCACATATAAAAATAATAGCAACATAAATAAACCAAAAACACATAGTACAATTCGTTCTAAACCGTTTGAGGGCGCTACTAGCGATAACATCGTTATGAAAAATCCTAAAGATGGAAAATTGCTTCTTAGTCAATCTGTGGATTCTAAATACAATAAAATCAAAGAAAGTGCTTTTCCACACCAAGAGCAAAATGAAAATATAGATAATAATAGTAAGAATAAAACTAAAACCTGTGCCAATGTTTTTAAAAAAGAAAGTGATAAGCTAAGGGAAAATGGAAACACAATAAAAAGTTTGGTGGACCGGGTGCACGTGCTCGCTATCAAAAATCATACCGTTAAATTTTATTATTGTATGTTAGTATATAATGTGAGAATAACAACCAAAACTCCATACTGAATTTTTTTGCTATAGAAATTAATAATACATCACAACAAATAAAAGCTCACCATGAAGAAAATACAATACAACTTATTGAAGAAGAATATCAAAGAATAAATAATCAATTTAATAACTCGATCCCTGATCTTTTACTAAATTCTTTTACAAACGATATCAATGACAAAACTCTGATTTTGGCCATAAAAAATCATAATGGAGAATTATTTAAATTCCCTATTGAGAAATTTTACAACATGATCTTTGAAAATGATATGTGGATGGGAATTAATAAGATCTTTTCCTATCCAAATGATAGATATATAATTACCGAATTTACTTCATGGTCTACTAGAAATTGTTTCAAAAATAACATTAGACTCTTGTATGGGAAGATCATCTGCACAATTGATATAAACAGAGCAATCACACTCAATGGCACCATCAAGAACTGTTTGATGAATTTTGATCAAGCAGAACTGGATAACATGCTTGGGAAATATGGGAAAACAACTCGACTAACATACAGATATGACCATCAAACTAATGGCCACATTCTGACCAACACTGGTACTTTCACTATCACATTAAAGAAAGAGGTACACCCCAATGATATACCCACAGTGGTCTACTCCAGAGGTTCACTGATGGTCCTAACATTCCGTGGAGTTCCACCACAATGTTTTTTTGCTTGGAACAAAATCACCAATTAAAGACTGCCAAGCTTGCATATGTAATGGATGTGGCTTGAAACGGAATAGGATTTATAAATGCAATAAGAAGGCAGGGAAGTCAACAAT
>JAQFVV010001682.1:0-52394 GCA_028023455.1 Epiperipatus broadwayi | reverse complement strand
TCATCAATTTTATGACATATGAAATATTATAAAAATAAAAATATTGTATATATATTTTTAAAACACCTTAATTCTTTATCAGAACTCATTTCATAGTGAGCAGCTTGTCAAGGGCATGATGTCTTTCCTCCATGAATTATCCGTAGAATGAAACATCTTTACTAAACAAGGCATTTTCAATGATAGAAAATTAAAGCAAATATAATTTTCCAAAAGTAAGCATAAATTATAAAATATTAGCAAAGTTCTTATTCTAAATATATAAAGGTTTTGGATTCATTTTTGAAGAAATTGATTAATCATAAGCTAGCTTGTCTGAAAATTTTCACTTAAGAGCACATTATAATAATAAGCAAGTTATTCATTGAATTTTGGTGTCTATGATTCGATAAGAAATAAGCAATATTTTTCCTTTCCCTTTCTTTGAAAAGCACATTTTTAAAAGTAAGTCTTAATTTTTCTAAGACTTTACTTCAAGATATTAATTTCAGTATTTTTTTTAAAATTACAAGTAAGTTTAACAATTCACAATTTAACAATGCATTTATTCAATGTCCATTATTGTTATATTTGCAATTATATTTTTTTTTATAAAATTTTCAAATGATTTTTTTGGTTCAAATTTATTTGAAGCATTTTTTTTTTAAAAAAAAAAAAAAAGCAAGACTGAGAAAATAAAGCATATAAAGTTCTCCTGCTTTTTTTTCTAAAATTTCTTTAGTTCATCTTTCTCATAAATATTCTCCCCTCTAATAGAATATGGAGAAAGCAAAGCACAATTTAAAGAGTCCTTCCATATTTAAAATAACAGGTTATTTTAATAACTACATTTCCTATTGAGTCAGAATTTCAAATATACATTGGAGTTAGCATAATTTCAGTATTTAAAACATTTATAGTGGCTGACAATTAATTAATGTAGTTGTCTATCTTTAAATTAAAGCTTAACTCTTCTTTTTTAAAATTTTTTGTTTTTTCCTTCTAAAGATGAAACATAATAAAACAAAATAACTTAGTACAATGTCCAGTATGATTTTATAATTAACATAAGAGAAAATATCACCTGGTTTCTTTTATAATTAATTTTAAAGCATATTTGATAAATTTGAGTTATTATAAATGAGTTATTCTTCCAAAGCATAATATTAGTAGTTAAGAAAGTTCAATTGAATTCAGCAATAAAAAAAATCAGAATATCTTAGAAGTTGGCTCAACACTGCATTGTAGGTTAATAATATATAAATTTTTTAGTAAAATAAACAGATAAGAAAAATAAAAATAATTAAAGAAAATTATAACTGTTCTTTAAGTTGAAGTGCAGAGCAGTAGTCAGTCAGGAGATGATGAAAATGAAGAAGCTGATAGAACATGAAAAACTGACTGTCATTATGTTTTATACCCCTGTTGACAGGTGTCAAAAAGTAATATCTACCTCTAAAAACAATGACCTCTTTTAATAAAAATGTTAATTACAACAGTACACTAATTAGTAAAATTTTGTAAGTTTGATCTAGATCTTTCAAATTCACATGTTCTTAATGACCAAAAGTGAAGAAAAGATTAACTGAACTTTATTAATTAATAAAATAAGTTAAAATAATATTTATTCTTTTTTAAACAAAATATCACTTTCCTTCCACTTAAGTTTATCAGAAATTCTTATTTAAATTTTAATCCTTTATTACCAAGTCTAACAAAATATTTATTTTTAATGTTTATTTTTTAAAATTAAATATCTTGGCAACTAAAACCAAGAAACCAAAAATTCACACATGCACATGAATTCTCACAAACACATGTACACTGAAAATTACATTTTTTTAAATTAAATTAACTTAATAACTAACTTATTATTCTTTAAACAATTAATATTATTTAACTAAATCAATAAGCTTTATTTAGAGATATACTTTTAAAACTTATTAAGCAAGAATTAATCTAGATGATTAATTACTTGTAATCAGAGTAATTAATTACATTTTAATAATAAATTATCTGTTAATATTTTTAAACTTTACTATAATATTAGCTCTGTTTTAGCTTTCCAAAATATATGCAAATTAAATACTAACTTTTAACCTAAAGCATACATTTTCTTAATATAAAAATTATATCTTTGTTACATCATTTTAATTTATTAAATATTATCTATCTTATACTCATAATGAATTAAATAAAGAAAAATATTGATGCATAAGAGTTAAATAACAATTTACACAAGATAAAGTTATCATCTTTCTCTCTTTATTATTTCCATTCTTTTTTAGAATAGAATAGCTTAAATTCTCAAGTTAAAGCATTCAATAAAGACAATGAGCAAAAGCACAGGGTCACAATATATATATATAATCCCAGTTCATAACACTATACTGAAATGAATATACAAATATTAAGCAGTAAATCACCCCACATGGTTAAGAAATCCAGTACCGCCCTCTGTGAACTAATATATAAATACATTACAGTTCGTATTTCAAAATAGCCAACTCAAAATGATACCACTTTGAACTGTCTGCTATAAGATATATATTGAAATACAAACAAACTCAAACAAAGAACTTGAAATTTTAGCAAGCTAAGATCATAAATACTTGCACTAACAAACATGTTTTACTATTATTATATAAAGACAAACCAAACATTAGTAATTTTAATCTTTAAACCACCCAACAGAAATGTATAGAAAATAATCCCAGTGCATGCTATACTGAAATGAATATACAAATATTAAGCAGTAAATCACCTCACATGGTTAAGAAATCCAGTACTGCTCTCTGTGAACTAATATATAAATACATTACAGTTCGTATTTCAAAATAGCCAGCTCAAAATGACACCGCTTTGAAATGTCTGCTATAAGATATTATATATTGAAATACGAACAAACTCAAACAAAGAACTTGAAATTTTAGCAAGCTAAGATTATAAATACTTGCACTAACAAACGTGTTTTACTATTATTATATAAAGACAAACTAAACATTAATAATTTTAATCTGTATTTGTATTTCAGTATATAATATCTTATAGCAGACAGTTCAAAGCGGTATCATTTTGAGTTGGCTATTTTGAAATACGAACTCTAATGTATTTATATAATAGTTCACAGAGGGCAGTACTGGATTTCTTAACCATGTGGGGTGATTTACTGGTTAATATTTATATATTTGTGTGTGTGTGTGCATAGTAGCTAAATTGTAAAATTTATATATTTGTAAATTAAAACTTAAATCATTTACTATTTTGTTTTTTTTTTCAATCTATGGAAATAATATTTGATATTTATAAATAATCATAATCAGGATGATTTATTTATAATGTAGAATATTTATCAGTTTTTTTTTCATTTTTTTATTATTTTTACTTTTAATAAATAAATTAAATTATTAATGAATATTTCAAATTATTCCAGTTAAGTTGTATTATATATATTCTGAGATTCAAATTCACCAACATTCTTGCAATCCCAAAGCAACTTTGGACAAAGTGTGTATATATATATATAATCATTAAAACCAGTTAGACAATCCCAATATCAATAACAATCAACAATTTCCAACTGTTGTCATGGCAACCTTTTTTAATAATAAAGACATTCCATACCTTTATTAATGTGTAAGGTACTTATATAGACACTAAAGATTGCAACTTGACCAGAGAAATTGAAATTATTGATACAAAGAAGTTTAAATAAACTTCTTTAAACAGGTAAATATAACCTATTCTGAAAGCAGACTAATAAATAGTCAATTATAACATTACAAACTGCAATTATAAATTTCAAATTGCACACAAAATATTACTTAAATAATAAGTAAACAAAGAGAGTAAATCACCCTCTTCCAGGCTTTCAAGTCATAGCCTGGAGGAGGATGATTTACTGCCTTTGTTCATTTATACATTGAGCTCCATTTAATTTAAATTTTAAATGTGTAATAATGCTCAAGACCAAATAGGTTTATAAGTAATCATTAAAAATCAGTCAACACTTAGACAATCCCAATATCAATAACAATCAACAATTTCAAACTGTTGTCAAGGCAACTGCCTTATAAATATGCATGTGTTTGGACTTCTATATAATTAAAATAATTTGAATGATACTAAGATAATGAACTTTCATGAAAGTCCACTCACTTTATATTTTTTATGATGATTATCAGTTCATGAATAGTTAGTACACTCAGAATACCTGATGGCTCTGAGTATTGGTTGTGATCTGCATTGATGATCCTGGAACTTTTGATGTAGGATTATTTTTATTGTTATTTTTAGAAGTTTTATATATGCAGGCAGCAGAAAAATTGACAATTGCATATTAGTATTTACCCTCATTTCTCCTTTACATACCATTAGAATAATATTCCTATTATCTTACATTACAAACATGTAGCAGCAGACATTGAAGGAGGGGGCATATATCAATGGTTTACAAAATACATTTTGATTAAGAACATCTCAAATCTTATATAGATCTCCAAATAACTCACACAATAATAATGTAAAAAAAATTTCAAGACATTTAACACTTAAAACTATGTGATATAAATAGTCTGATGTATACTAATGATAAAGCATCATTATAAATTTTCAGACAAATAATAACTTTATTTAAATGCATATTTTAGTAAGGTTATTCATAATAATAATCTTTCAATAAACACATAAATATTTATTAATAATTTTTAAATTAAATATTGCATTTCATCTAAATGCAAATACAGATTTTAAATTTAAAAATATATTAATGTAAATTACACTGATACATGATGATATCTATTTTTCATCATGATTAATTACCAACTAACTTTTATATTTTAAGCATATTATATAGTAGGGATTGGAGGGCTTGTGGGGTTTCAATTAATGAGACCAAAAGGTTAGACCAAGTGCATCTGAGGAATCATTGGCTGGATTTACTCATAACATCTGCAGTCATGTAGAATATGATTATGACATATAAATAGAAAAAAGAGGATTTTTAATAAATTGGCATGCCCTCACAAAAAAAAGATATATTTCAGACATTAATGTGCAACCTACATTTAAGATTTAACAAAATTCCATGATTTGTTAATGCTTAAAAAATGATAATCATTTATGCATCTATTGAAGGATGTTATTAAAAGTAAGTATTTAGTCAAAAACATGCACTTCCATGTAATTGCAAAGAAATCATAAGTCATATATGTGACTTATTTTAATAAGCTTGTATTACAAATGTTATATAATGAGTTTGCCAATAGCTCTTAACAAGGTTTTCAGAATATCCCTATCCCCAGACCAGTTTCTAACTCTGGCTTTCATCAGTGAGATGCTAGAATATTCAAGCATTATATTTAAAATACCAGATCAAGCCCATCACTTTATCTAATGTTTAACTATTAAGTAGAAAATCTGAAATTTGTAGACATCTATATTTCTTCAAATCTAACTATGTAACTTAAATAGCCATATGGGACTGAACTAAGTTCAGATACACCATATATTAATAACTTTAGCAATTTAAGCTTGCCAAAACCTTAATAGCAATAACAATATTGCAAAGAAATCAAGTCATATATCATGTGATTTAATTTAATAAGCTTATATTACAAATGTTATATAATGAGTATGTCAATAGCTCTTACAAGCTTTTCAGAACATCTCTATCCCCACCTTGGTTTCTAGTTCTGTATTTCATCAGTGAGTGACTAAAATATTCAAGCATTTGATTTAAAATACCAGGTCAAGCCCAGCACTTTATCTAATGTTTAACAATTAATGAGAAAATCTGAAATTTTCAGACATCCATGTGTCTTCAAATCCAACTATATAACTTAAATAGCCATACAGGACTACACCAAATATTAATAGCTTTAGCAATATGAATTTTCCAAAGCCTTAAGAGCAGTAACAATTATTGCAAAGAAATTAAGTCATATATCATATGACTTAATTTAATAAGCTTGTATTACAAATGTTATATAATGAGTGTGCCAGTGGCTCTTAACAAGCTTTTAAGTTAGATAACTGGATTTGAAGACATATGGATGTCTGAAAAAATTTAGATTTTCTATTTAATAGTTATACATTAGATAAAGTACTGGGCTTAATCTGGTATTTTAAATCTAATGTTTGAATATCCTAGCACCTCACTGATGAAAATCAGAACTAAAAAATGGTCTGGGAATAGGGAAGTTCTGAAAAGCTTGTTAAGAGCTATTGGCACGCTCACTATATAACATTTGTAATACAAGCTTATTAAATTAAGTCATGTGATATATAACTTGATTTCTTTGCAAATATTGTTATTGCTCTTAAGGCTTTGGCAAGTTTATATTGCAAGAGATATTAATATATGGTTTATGTCAAATTAGTTCAGTCCCATGTGGCTATTTAAGTTAGATAGCTGGATTTGAAAGCATATGGATATCTGAAAATTTCAGATTTTTTACTTAATAGTTAAATATTAAATAAAGTGCTGGGCTTGACCTGGTATTTTAAATATAATGTTTGAATGCTAATGCCTCACTGATGAAAGCCAGACTTAGAAACTGGTCTGGGGATAGGGATGTTCTGAAAAGCTTGTTAAGAGTTATTGGCAGATTCATTATATAAGCTTTGCAATACAAGCTTTTTAAATTAAACTACATGATATATGACTTGATTTCTTTGCAATTATTGTTATTGCTGAAGCTATTAATATATAGTTTATCTGAACTTAGTTCAATCCCATATGGCTATTTAAATGAAATAGCTGGATTTGAAGACATGGATGTCTGAAAATTTCAGATTGTCTTCTTAATAGTTAAATATTAGATAAAGTGCTGGGCTTGACCTGGTATGAAAGCCAGAGCTAGAAATCATCTGAGGATAAGGATATTCTGAAAAGCTTGTTAAGAGATATTGACACACTCATTATATAACATTTGTAATATAAGCTTATTAAACTAAGTCATGTGATATATGACTTGATTTCTTTGCAATTATTGTTATTGCTCTTAAGGCTTTGGTAAGTTTATATTGAAGCTATTAATATATTGTTTATTTGAACATAGTTCAATCCGGTATGGCTATTTAAGTTAGATGGCTGGATTTGAAAATGTATGGATATTTAAAAATTTCAGATTTTCTACTTAATAGTTAAACATTAGATAAAGTGCTGGCTTGACCTGGTATTTTAGATCTAGTGCTTGAATATTCTAGCACCTCACTGACAAAATCCAGAGCTAGAAACTGGTTTGGGAATAGGGATGTAGGGAAGCTTGTTAACAGCTATTGGCATGCTCATTATATATTTGTAATACAAGCTTATTAAATTAAGTCATATGATGTTTGGCTTGATTTCTTTGCAATTATAGTTATTGCTCTTAAGGTTTTGGCAAGTTTTATATTGCTGAAGCTATGAATACATGGTGTATCTGAATTTAGTTCAGTCCCATATGGTTATTTAAATTAGGTAGCTGGACTTGAAGATGTCTGAAAATTTCACATTTTCTACTTAATCGTCAAACATCAAATAAAGTGCTGGGTTTGATCTGGTATTTTAAATCTAATGCTTGAATATTCTAACACCTCACTGATGAAATCCAGAGTTAGAAACCAGTCTGGGGGTAGAGATGTTCTGAAAAGCTTACTAAGAGATATTAGCATGCTCATTATATGCCACTTCATGTAAGTTCTTTTTTGCTATAAACAAATCAGATAATCAAATTTCAAGTGACATAGGGAAACTTGTTTTGGTTTAAAATAGCTAATGATCCAGAATTATGATCCAGAATTTAAAGAACTCATTGTTTAGCAATCAATGCATTCATTCACCAAGAATATAATTTCAGCTTTAAATATAAATGGAATCTAGGAATTATTTTTTGTAAAGCTAAGGATTTTTAGATAAGCTTAGGATTTTTTTTTATGTAGATAGTTCTTAACTAATCTAACCAAACATTGGGTGATTGATTGGTAAATGAATATCTAGCTTTTTATAATTGAAGGTAAAAATCTCATATAAATCTGAGTATATAATTGTCAATATACTGATCATAACATATATATTATAACAATCGAAATGCAAAGTGAAGATCGAATCTAACCACAAACTACGATATCTGCTCTACGGGGCGCCATCTAGGCATTTAAACCTAGAAAAATTTATAGAGTAGGCAGATATGCGCTGTTAAGATTCCACTTTATTTAAATATTCAGATCGTTAGCCCAAGTCACTAGCTCAGTGGAGACACAGAGATAAAAATCTATATCTTAATTTATATCTTAAATATAAATAAATAAAAGCCACTGCCAGAAATTAAGACATAAAAATATTTATTTACGCACATATAAAATAACATTTAAATTTTGAGGAATAAATTCACCATTTTAGATTTTTCTATTCATCTTTAGTTTTACATTTAAGTAAATTACAACCATGAGTTTAATATTTATTTAGTGAGTCGAGGATGAATAGACTACATAGATCTGCATTTGAAAAGAAAATATTCTTCCCTGATTTAACCTTAGGCAACAAATTTCGCAATCAAACCAGCGCCAATCCATCTGATACATTTATGTGTTCAATGTAGCATGAAAATACGACAACACAAAATACTATACTGTCAGGAATGTACATCTGATCAGTAAGTAGAATTAGAGAAGACATTGTCTCTCCACCAACAGGAATGTTACATCTGTTGGCGAGTAGAACAATAAACATAAAACTCCATAGGAATGGACTGCAGTCCTTTGCCATCTTACAAACCCATCCATAGGCAAACAGAAGGTGTGTGGCATATATATATATAATCCTGCCCGTAGCAGATCTCATACTACATCTACAATTACACAAATATATCCAATCCATTGAACCAATTCAACTACAAAATCAACAACCTAAGATTACCCTCCCTTAATATAACTTTACAAAACTATATAGCCATTCACGCCCGACTTGAATTTAACATTTAAATACGTTTGCACAGATTATTTTTATACAATTTGTTTTATAATGTCGAGTATAGATCGGCTGCACAGATTCCACGGTCAAAAACATTCCAAATTAAACACAACCGATCAAAATACAAAGTCAATCGATAACGTCAATTGCTGAGGGAATACAGGAGACCCTTTGGTGTTCATCATAAGACACCACAGTGACATTGTTGACTTATATGTTCTAATCGACTGTGAAAACCACAACATAATCAACCGCTAACGAATCTATGCAACGTCTATACCCAACTTAAATGTAATGCATTTAATAATTTCTACAATAAATATTATTATAAATAAAAATAATAAAAATGGAAATGATTTTAGCAAAACTTAACTATATAAATTTAAACAATCAATTATTAATTTGAAAATCAAATAAGAGTTCATTTTAAAATTTAAATTAGCTGAATCTTTAAAAAAAACAATGACGAAAGTTCTTAATTACTTTTTTTTGTTGTTGTTAATTTGTATAGTTCATAGCTCACAGTAGAAGAGTCCAGGATTCTGCTTTTAATTCCCATGATATATATATATTGTAACCAAAATATCTCGAGCCCCACGTTGGGCGCCAAAAGCTGTAACCAAAATCCCCGGAGCCGTCCACCCTGATGGCTCACAAAGGTGGTAACCAACCTTCCATCACCCCTCCAACTACCCATCATCATGCTGTACTTGTTGCGGCACTATAAATTGTAACCGTAAATTGTGTAATCTCAACTACGTAACGTAAGTGCACTAGGAATTACAACCTTGGTCACTGATCAACTCTCATTGCACATTATCAGCTATTAAGAGCTGTCTGTATCCAAAAGCATATCATACTATTTATTTTATGCACAAAAGACCACAATCAACATCTGGGGCAATTTACTACAGACAAAATTAATGAATTAACCTAACTTTTTATAATTTATTTGATCGCAGCCAGGGTATACCGCGAAGAGCTATCATAGTATTATTATAAAACATATTAAACAAATTATAAGGGCAATTTTATCACTTTTAAACCTCAATTTGCGATTTTTATGGTATGCGACTCTATGGCCGACCATGTACAAGATAGCGTAATTTGTGGAACCACATAAAATTATGAAATTTTAAATCATCTATATGATTTCTAAGACAGATGCTAGTCCAGGTAAAGCTTTGCAATTAATAAACATGAATAATTGGGTTCTTTTATAATTTAATATATCATTGAGACTCTTGTTGTTTGACGAATGAAAATTTAAAATGTTAGGTAAATATTTAATCATATCATTATTGAATAAATCTGTTCACAAGTTTAATAATTAATTTGTATTTTATACTAGAATCAACTACAAACCACAATGATGGAAAAGGTAAATGGGATTTTATTGTACCTTACCAATCATATACTACCAAAGACGAAAAGCATCTTAATGTTTTCTCAAAATATTAATAAATTCTTATATCATGTAGACAATAATATGTAATTCAATGTATGCTCTATAATGTATGCTCTATCCAAAGTTTATGATTTCTGATGTTATGAATGACTCATAGCAACGGCACAGTAAGTTTAATTATAAATCAACTTTTATTTACAAACTTTATGAACAATAAATAGTTAATTTCAATATTTTAAATAAAACATAAATAAAAAATAAATAAATAAATGATAGTTCCATTAACTTTCTTCAATAATTTATAGGTATAGTTTTAAAACCTATCTACCTTATTTCAATCTAATATAATGAATATTGAGACAATTATTAAATTCAGCATTACTTATGAAATATTGATCTTTCCAGATTCAATAAATCCCTACTGTATACCTATAATAATATAATAAATAATATGATGTTTGTATGTTTTAGCTATAATGTAATCATTAATTAAAATGAAAATTAAACTTACCTCCGGAGATAATAATCAACCAACAGTTAATTATCATGAAGTACTTGAATAGAATGTCCTGTTGCCATTTATCAATCTAACGATAAATTATGCTTACAAATGAAGAAGTGGTTTGGCAGATTAACTAAAATACTTTGCCCAACTTATATCTGTGAAGCAAACATATTCCTGTGGATGTATTCATCTACACGTAGGAATTAAATAATACTACGTTTTGGTTTTAAACACTATCATAAAGTCATCGATAATCACATATTCGGGATTACCCCAGGAGGAAGTGTGTAAAATAAAAATAATTAAAATAATCTGGGATTAACCACCAGCACAGATTAAAGCCTTTAACATACTAAAACAACATTATAATTTACTTCACTTAAAGTCAAATCATCCCCCTCAATTCTTCTGATTATTCAGAATACTACACTTTAGCAAATGTGGTTCTTGCTTAGTAAAATATTACAATAATCAGGACAACTAATGTACTACTTATCTTGCTTAAAATAAAATGTATAATATAATGTAAATAATATTGGCATGGGAATATAAATCTGGAAAGACTCACAAAATATCTCATAAAGATTGGTATATCTCATAATTCATTAAGTACTGTTTAAGCTTTCTCCATAAGCGCTATTCTTTTGAATAAATATTTTATTCACCTTTATTAATTTAAATCTAACAAATATAACTTATGACTTCATATGAGTTCATATAAGATAAAATTAAATAAATTATTATTCATTAACATATAACATTTACGGTGTGTGTGTGTGATAAAACTAAATGTAAAGCATTTTATAGTTCAAATACATGAATTTTAGCAGATGTGTATCACAAATTGGTTGTATAGCATTTTTGTACTCCTAATGTGATCCGTGGAATCCATGTACAATGTGTAGAATAATAAGTATATGAGGTAATAGCTATAACTGTAGTTAAATTCCATACATCATTATATCCATTTGATTAGTTATTAAAGCAATATTAGATTAACGATTTGCGTGGCTCTCCAAACATGAAACAATTTTAAAACAGGATACACAGAATTTAAATGAAAATGTTTTTCATAAAGTTATTAATCCCTACATCTCTCTATCAAAAGTGTTCCAAGTTTATCCTATCCATGCAAGTATTTATTTATCCATTGCGTTAATCCAGGAATAACCAATTACAGCAATTACTTTATTCATTTTAAACTGACGATACAATTATAAAATAACTTTGTTTAATTATTTAAAGAATGTTTATGATCCAAATGTTAAACAAATTAACTAGCAATTATTACTGGCATTATAAAATTAATTATCAATCAATAATATATTTTATTAGAATTAAAGAACGGAAATATTAAAAGATTTTGACAAATTTAACGCTTTACTTTATTTTAACTTAAACTTTTTTTTTTTTTAAAAAACAAATTTTCATTTTAATAAAACTTCTGTAATTAAAACACTGATTCAAATTTTCCAAATTGTAGAATAATAAATATTTCAAAACATACCAAATTCTTGTATTTAATTCTTTCAAACTGGGAAGCTCCGACATTTCAAAAATGCGATATTGGAAAACGCTACGGTGATTTGATTCAGTTGGCCGAACGACTTGAAAAGATCTTTAAGTTTTAGTGATCCATCTTAATTAGATACCACTAAGTTATTTTATGTTTATAGCAAATTTTGTGGTAATCTATTTACTTATTAACGGTTTCAAAATCAGCTCAGCAAACTTTACACCATTTGCCTTTACCGTTTCTGTTCTTCTTCCCACCAAAAGACAAACTAACAGACGATATTCTCCTAGAAATTCGCGCTCTTTTCTTTTATTACATTGAGACGCATACGTAATTGCTGTATTTATTTAATAATTTATTTTAATTGAACAAATGGTTTTATTTTAATTCAATAGAAATAATAATTTAAGATTACTTTAAATAAATAAAAACAAAATATTATTTTTAATAATATTTTACCAAATTTTAATATGTTGTAAAATTTTAAAAAGTTAAACATTTTGATATAAGTTAGCATATGGAAAGAAGCAAATTTAAATTTATTAAAATAATATAAGAGAGTAATCTGTTCAAATGCGAATCAAGCCAACCAAATCACCAAGAGAAGAAAGAGAAATTTTTATATAAGTTACATCAATTAATATATTTTCTACTAAAATATATGGTTACAATATATATATATATATATAATGGTTAAATTTTTACAAGTTCCAAGAGATGTTTATTTTTATCTAAGATGGAGAAACTTTTTTTATCTATGATGAAGAAACTCTGATTAAAAATATAAAAAGCTAGAGCTGTCAGAATTATGTTTTGTATAATTTTAAAATAAGAAAGCTTTTATGCAATTAAGTTTTAAGTAGATGCAATGTTCTAGAACAAGAGTGGGGAACCTTGGTCAAGTCTGGTTTTTAAAAACTTTTAATGCAGCCCCCCCCCCGCCATTTTCACAAATATATATAAAATTAACTTGTATAAACCTCTATTTAAATATGCATGTAATTCAGTGTGAATGTATGGGCAAATATTGAATAAAATAAAATATTCACTTTCTTAACTATATCTTTTTATTTCTTTAATCTTTATAGTTAACTTGCTTCATTCTATCTTTATTCAATCTTTATAATAGTTCTACTTGATTCTATCAGAGATGCAATATTGCAATAAATTATCTATATTGCATGATTTGTCTAATCCAGGGTGTTGCGAACATTTTGGTAGTTTTAATAGGAATTTTCTCAGATGAACATATAACTAGTAAAAATAAAACTCAAATTTTGCTTCATTTTATTATTTTGCATTTAATTTTTTTATTAGGATGGCTACACCGGGTAAGATAAAACAAAATTGACATAGAAAATCACATATTTGAAAAGAAGTAGACAAATGCTTTTTTTTTTATTATAGAATATTAATAGTAAATCGATTTGCCTGATATGTCTGGAAATTATTTCAATTAATAAAGAATACATTATTAAAAAACATTGAAAAAGAGCTTCATCAAGTAGCTGACATGTCTTAAAAAACGTACAAACAAGTTAGAAAATTCTGTGATAGCAAGTTATTTTTTAAAAAAAACTAAAAATTCGAAACCATTTTCTGTAGGGGAGTTTAGAAAAAAACTGCATTCTAGTCTCTATAAGATAAATTTGTCCATTATATAAAAAGAAATTCAACGATATATGTCATGAAAACATATATGTTCAAATTAAATTGAAAAAATTGTTATTAAATGTGAATGGAACATTCATTAACAATAATATTACTTTAATTTTAATTGATAAAAGAAATATGGCACTCATTTAAAAGGGGAAAGTTAAAATTGGCCTGTCAATTGAAAACTTTGTCCACTCTTAATGATAGAGGTAAATTAATTAAAATGTTTGATCAAATGTAATAGGCTAATTTTAAGCTGATAATTTTGTGCAAACACATATTTCCATGTTTCCATAAGATGGCAGTAAATTTCAGTTTTCATTAAATCATGTAACCTATAAACTCTCATGTGAACTTCACCCATGCTGTCATCTCTAAAACTAAGGTGAGCCTTGAGTTATTAAAGCTTTCATTTACAATAATTTGTGTGGATGCATAATTCTGATTAGAATATTGATAGCCTTTATGTTTGTGTTAAAATCCAACAGCTAATTGTTAATTTTTCCATATTTTAAAAAAACATTTATTTTACAAATATTAATTATACATGAAATATTGCATAAATAACACTTTTGAGTTTTTTGGAATTTTGTAGTGATAACAAGCATCATCTTACAATCATATTTTGGTTTTTATAGTATGCACATTGAAACTCATCTATCTAGCTTCCATTACCTGTAAATTTTTATCTTTTTGCTAATAAAAGATAAATATTTATTTATTAATGAATATCTGAGTAAACTATAGGCCAGATACATAGTTTTTGATTTGAAAAAAAAAAACCTCCAAGCTTGGTCCATCTATATTCAAATCTAATTTTGGCATAGTAGGCAAATGCATTAACCAAAGCATGCATTTATCAACTAAAATTAAAAATATTGTTTTGTAAATATGACTTCATTAAAATAATATACTTAAATGAATTTATTAGCAGCAGTAGCCACTTGCCAATCTATATAATCATTTTAACTCTAAAAAAAAGACAGAGGTTAGAACAATATAATTGAAATCTTAAACTGTATTCCAAGAGATTGTAGAAGACCCAGAAAGTGACCACATGTGAGGTGGATGAATGAAATAAGAAAGTGTGCAAGGGTGATGTGGAGAAGAGAAACTAAAGATTGGAGATGGATTGAACTTGGAGAGACCATCCTGCAGTGGATTGATAATGTTTGATGATGATGATGATGACTATATTAGAGATGAGTTAATCCATGAATCACTAATAGGTCCTCATACAGAACATGCTGGTCCACAAGGCAGCTACTATCTTTCAATCCTATTGATAGCCTGAGTGCATCATCTGATTAAAATTAAATTTTAAAAGCTATAATATAATATCTTTTTGTGACTTTTTATAGATATGAAAGTTTCACACTGAAAATGCATTTAATCCATGATGCTGATAGAAATTTTTGAAAATTACATGAGAAATCAAGAAAAATGAAAGAGTGGCTATTAAATTTTGATTAGATCTTATCTTTCACTAAAGGGCTAATAAATCATACTTGACATTATCTAATTAATTTTAAAAATATATTCAATGCAATGAAAAGGTTCCATCCAGTAATGATATATATAGATTCCAACAATCATTAAGGAGAACTTGCCATTGAAGATACTTTAAAAATTAGACTGATAATAATGGTTAATGTGAAATGTGTTTGATATAAATAAATAAAAATAATCTTATACAAGATTATCTCATATCAAGTAGTCAGATGATAGATTGAGAATAGCAGTTTCAATAGTGGAAGCTGGAAAATAATTTAATATCCTGGAGCTCTTGAAGTTACTACTCTACCACTGTCAATCTTATGATTGGCAGAGATTGATTTGATATTACTTAATAATTATTTATTTATTTATTTTTATCAAAATGTTACACTTTGTAGAATAGATTATCCATTTTTGACAAGTATTTGTGTATATCTCTCTATGTATAGCTCTTTGTTGACATTTTAGCTGATTATGAATGCTTTCCATTTAAAGTTGCAGTTTCTTTGGTACTAAGTGATATTAACTATAATGAATCTATCATCTTTTATGAGAAGAATAAAATTAGCATCTTAAAGATGATCCAATATGGATGAATGTCTAATTAAGTATTCAGCAATTTTTTTTAAATCAATAAGAGGAAAAGTTAATATTAAAGAATTAAAGATAGATGCCACTGCAATTCTTGAATTCTGTGAGCCAATTATCTCTGTATTATTTTCTGTTAAACAAAGTTCTTGTTGCCAACCTATAATCTCCTACTATTAAATGAAAACTTCTTCATCTACTTTCCATAACTTCATTCCTTATTCTTGCAAAATTGATCAGTCTGCCAAGTATTTTCTTTTTGAATTTTCCTCTGCTTTTCTTTTAATTAAGTTTTTATTAAGTAATCCTGTGATTTATTACATGGCCATCCATTACTTCAGATTTTTATCATCAGCAAGATGCGTTTCACTTCTATTTTTTCTCTAATGTCTTTTTTACTAATCATCCTTTTTCATATTCTACATGCTTTTCTTCATAGCATTTTGTCTTGCTCATCTAGTTTGCATTCATGACTTTTTCTACGTCCTGTAAGTGATCAGGACTGTGCCAATATATGAGTGTCATAAAAGAACTCAGATATCAGAAAATGTATTTTTCAGGCACATTGGCAAATCACTCTTCAAATAATATATAGTACTTTTCTAAACTTGGTTTGATCATCTTTTTATCTGGATATTATCAAAGTAAAACTACTGGCTAATATATATATATAACAGTGTACATATTCCAATATTATCCTAGAAGTAATCTTATAAATTAATGAAGTTTATTTATTTTTTATGAATGTGTATGTAGAATATCATACATTGAAGATTCTAATTTGATTGTCAGGACAAGAATGAAAATCTATATAGAAGTAGTTTTTCTGCCATTACTGAACTTTTTAGCGATTTTTTTTTTTTTTAGCGATTTTTTTTTCTTTGTAAATTTTTTAAAAAAATAAGTATTAAAAAAAAAGAATTAGCTTACAACTTAAAAAAAAAAGTCTGTAATAAAAGAGCTTACTTCAGAAGTCTTTAGAAGTAACTAGTAAGAAGAAGAAAATGTGATGGCTTAGAAAAAGTGTTGAACAAAAATAAGTAAAGTTTTAATTGCCAAATAAAAAATAAAAGTTAGTAATGTTTAAAATGTTACGTCTGTATATATATATTGTGTGTATTAATAAATTGACTTCATTTTAAAGCATTAGCTCTATATTAATAGAACGTGTTAGTATCAAAGCATAGTCCAAGATCTTACATAAATATTAGATTAAACAAAGATATTTGTTAGAATGAATGATAAAGAGTGTTCCATTAATATATACCTAGCATTTTAAGATGAAGTATATTACTCCATTTTTATTTCTCTTTTAGTACATATAATTGATGTTTTTTATATTTGTGAATATATATTTTGGATTATTTGTTTTTGGTTCACATTATCATTTATAGCCATTCATCATCTAGGTAGTACATATTATATAAGGATGTTAAGTCTAAGCTCACCTTTGAATGACCTCTACTAGTTTGATTATGATTAACAATATTCAATCAAAATTTCAGTACAATGTTACTGTTAACAACAGATATGAAATATATGTCCACATCTTATATCCATGAAAACTTCACTTTAATATATATATATTGTAATGGTCTGGGTTCACTTTAATATATATATATTGTAATGGTCTGGGTATTCCACCAGAAGCAGCTCTACCGGCAATTGATTCTATTGTGACTTACATGGGTTTCAACTAAGCACGTCGACCAAGACATTCTCAAATCACTTATAGTATCGTATGCTGTAATTAAATTCCCATAACAGCAATCTCCATCTGACTAGATGACTATTGGTTAGGGGCAGCAGTGATTCAGGAATTTGAGGTTCTTGTGATCTGTGATCACTATCACCTCTAATCCGAGTAGCATCTGTCAAAACTTTTGAAAGGCACACACTATTGCCACCGTTTCCTTCTCAGTAGCCATGTAATTTATTTCTGGACCCTTCAGGAGCCAGCTGATAAAATAGAGGACACCAGACTGGCCATCCTCCTGGATCTGGGATAATATTACCCATAATCTGAAACCACTACTATCTGTTTGGATAATAAATAGTTTATTAAAATAAGGGAAGGCTAACATGGTTTGTTCTAAGAACCCTCTTTTAATATTTCTAAATGCCCTGTCCTGTTTCTCAGTTTAATTCCATCTTTCATCTTTTCTGATGTGGTCTGAGAACTTCTGGTAGAAATTATTATAAAAGTTCCACAGCCTTCAAATGATCAAATTTATTTTTTATTGGTTGGTTTAGGAAAGTTTTGAATGGCACTAATTTTTTCTGAATGAGATCTAATCCCATTGCAATCTAATATATGATGAAAAAAGACTACCTGGTTGGAAACTAAGGTACTCTTGAGTTGGAAACTAAGGTACTCTTGAAGTTAATTTTGATTCCCTTCTTGTAGCACTCTTCAAAAAACTGATATTTGTAACCCTCATACCAGAAAGTAATTTATTGATGATCATCTGGGTGGCGTTCAATCTGCCAACAGCTGGATGTTAGATCAAAAGTGGAAAACATCTTGATACCAAATCTCATGAATAATTCATGTATGGTCAGTGAAATGTTTATGTCAGGGACAATAATTTTGTTTAGCTGTCTGGCACCCAAACAACATCAACCCATCTTTCTTCTTCACAGTTGCAACTGGATTACAGTAAGGTGAATAGCATTTGAAAATTATCCCCCAGTTCAGCATTTCATTAATCTGTTTAGTAATGACTGGAAGGTTGCTCTTCTTCCATATGCGCCTTACTATTACTTTCAGACAGCCAATAGCTGTTAAAACAGTGGTCTGAGGAGTGATCAGGCCTAGACACATGACAGAGATTTTTTGACAAGAAAAGAATGATACACTCTTCTCTTGGCTTGAAAGCATGAATATATAAACATATACATTTATTACTCACTGAGTTATTAATTTATGATATTACAGCACGAAATCTTAGATTTACTACCCCGCAATTTTCTAGATGTTAATATAAGTTATCAGCAAAGAGTGTATCATTCTTTTCTTGTCAAAAAATCTCTGTCATGTATCTAGGCCTGATCACTCCTCAGACCACTGTTTTAACAGCTATTGGCTGTCTGAAAGTAATAGTAAGGTGCATGTGGAAGAATAGCAACCTTCCAGTCATTACTAATTTAATAACAACATGTGATTTAAACAAAATATTATTAATCTGTTTAGTTATTTCTTCATGATACTGGTATGGAATAGGGTACAATTTGGACTGAAATGGTTGGTCCTGTACTAATCTAATTCTCTATTGAAACCCAATGATCACTTCTGGTATCTCTGGAAGATCATGTTAAATTTATTAATTACAGATCACAAATTTTAATGCATTATCACTTCCAAGCAAGTTGGACTCTGTGAGTATAATATCTATGAGTGCTTCTGGAATATTGGATATAATACAATCAACCTCAGGTAGATCATATCTCGAAAGCAATGTCATCTCCAAGACTTCATCACCTATTCTAATTGTCTTCTCCAAGAAATCAATAACATAGGTATTCAAGTGTAGGAAGTCTATCTCTAGAATGACATTATGTATTAATTCATTCTGTTTTAAAAACACTTGATAAAAGATTGTTTGGCTTAACTTGATCTCAATGCAGATTTGTTTTTGCATTAGCCTAGCAGGAAGTTATCCATGGTAACCTGAATGGATTTTAGTGGTAGGGTCTTGATGTTAAGGTTTTTGGTCAGAATCTCTTGGTAGAATTTGTCTGGCATCACCAAAATCTGGCTACCAGAATCTAATAGTGCTCTAACCAACATGCCCTCAAGCAAAATCTCTATCATGGGGCAGCTTTGCAAAATGAAGATGGGCACTTTGTCCTCCCATGAACACATTATATTAGTGATTTTTTGATCAGGGATTTGGTTCACATTCTCCAAGGTCATTTTGGTTTCTTGAGGCAGGGAGCAAATACTTTTCTAGTTTGTTTTTTCTGGATTGTGTGTAATTGCTATACCCTAGTTTCGGAGATTTCCTTGGACTATGAAGGGGAGGTTATTCCCATCTTGTTATTATTAGTTCTATTTTTTTTTAATGTCCAGATATGTGGGGAATTCCTTTAAAACAATTTTCCCTTCCAATGGCTGGCATCATTATTAGTTTTTCTTTTTTTTTTGTAAAAGATGGCATTGGTGGTGGCCTTTTCTTTTTTTTCTGGTGTCCTCATTAATAGGTTGATGGATAGTTATGACTTACGCCCAATGTAGCCACTTGATGACATTATTTCTCTGCAAAGCACAGAAATATGCCATTTATGTGGCCTAACTTACAGCCTATAGAACAGTTCTGTTCATATTACCATTAGTAGGCCTAGATGGCATTGCACACTGTGCTTCATGTCACTATGGAAATAGTGCACACTTCACAGATTGCTACTGTAAGATGTGAGGGTGTATGGAATTCAACTGGCCATAAGTGTTTTATGTGCATTCAAAGTAATGATCTTATATCTTACCTGACATAATAATAATTGTAAGCCCATTGCCATGTTTCCCTACACATCTTGGAAGTTGAAAACAATTGCAAAAGGGTATATCCCAGAACCATTTCACATAAGTCATGCAAAAAGGCCCATTTGCAGGAGAACAGCTATGAGAGTAATAATATTTATTTATTTATTTTTTTTTAATATTTTTTTTATAAAGTGCAGACAGTATTGAAATTAAACTGAGAGAGTGCAAATCTCTCAAGCGCTTATGGCTGTTTTGTACATTGTTTTGGAAATCACAATCTTGGTTTGCTCAGACTAGGGCATGTATTGGCCAATCCTTCAGATCAGCAAAACCATCATTCCTCCACCACATTTCAGCACGACATGCTGAAAGTTTGGTTTGCTTAGAGTAGTGCATGTATTGGCCAATCCTTCAGATCAGCAAACCTATCAGACACCCCCCCACACTCACACATTCCAGCGCTATCACTGGAAGCTTGGTCTGATCAGACTAGTGCATGTATTTCTCAATCTGAAGGATCAGAAAAACCATCGGACCACCCCTCCCCTGCATCCTAGTGCTACACACTGAAATATATAATGTAATTTTGAAATGTAATTTAGAAAATAATGTTGGTTTATAAATTTTTTTAAATACTTTGAAAAATTGTCAAAAAACAGAAATGTAACATTACATTTCATTATTTTTGCAAGCAACAATGCCATCAAGTGGCCACATTGGCTATAAGTCACAACAACCAGTTGATGTTATTCATATCAATATTCTTTAGCAATTCTGCCACCTTCTCAATGCTTCTGGCATTGGTACATAGCCGCAATTGTTCTATCTTAAGTAGTAAGTTTCTTTTTATAATCCTGAGAATTTCACTTCCACTCAGGTGGTACATGTTAAGTTCTCTCAACTTTGTGACTTGGTGGCAACTTTGTTAAGGTCTCTCTTGGAGCTGATCAGTACTTCTCCTGGAATAGCTGGTATAGTAGAGCCTCCTGCCTATCTCTATTCCAAAATATCTTTACCAACAGCATTTGGTAGTTATGAAAGGTGGATGGGACCTGAAATAACAACTCCCACCATATCAATGAATCTCCCTGAAGATGACTGTATGGAATAATCACTTTTTTGCCTTCAGACAAATTTTAGTTCACTCAAAAGTAAAGGTTAATACTTCTGGAATGCTCTATGGAGACCTCATTGATTGCTCTTTTAAATATCTTCAGCCTCACAAATTATTTAATGGCATTGAATTGGGCTGGGTAGCCATGCATTTTATTCATCACCTGGGTATTTACCTGTGGAGTCAGCATGTGTTTTTCAGGGTTGGTCTTATAAATACTCAGGACTAATCCTTCTAAATTAAAGTCAGGAGGGTAATCTTCTGACTTGGATAGCATGCGATGTGGGAAGTGAGCTTCCTCATGGGGGTTACTTATCTTCTGAGGGTCTTTGAGAGCAACTTCCAAGTGGTCTCCCCTACATTCCATTTTTCCCTACTATTATTTTGATTCCTTGAGTCAATTCTGTCTCATTGTACTTTAACAGTTGGCACCCCCTGACACAGCTGAGACTCAATCACTAGCACTCTTTCCACCCTATGCCATATTTCAATGGCACTTTCCCTCAGCTTTTCCATAGTAGCTTTGCCTATGACTGAGTCCATCTCTACTGAAGTTATTTTATCCTCATTTGAATTTGTGATTTAAGACTACTAAGGCTTTATTACATGACTCTGCTTCAAGGTTCTGGATTGTGGAAAGTTGGTCCATCCTAGCATGAGCCTCCTGAAGTTCTTTTCAGACTCTGTGTTGAAGCTTTTCCTGTTTGGTACATATCTCTTCTCTCAAGGTCGGATTCTTTTGTATTTCATTACATTTTTCAATCAATTGCCCAATGATGCTTGATTTGAATTTTTCAAATCATTGTGGGCATCTTAGGTCCTTCTCTTCCATGTCATTCCTTAGATTTCCCAGTGCTAGCTTCATCTCTGAGTTGTCTCTTTGCATACAATTCAAATTTATTGACAGCTGTTCCATCTCAGTGGTCAACCTAATCTCAATATCCTTCTCTTCTTCCTTTATATCTGCCCTAATATTATCTATATTTCCTCTTAGGCTTTCTTCTAGATTTGTCATTTTATTGCCCATTTCACTCTTCACTCTCCATACTACTCACATTATTGTTCATAACATTCAGTATTGCCTCCATATTTACTATTATTACTGTTTACACTTTCTTTATACTGTTTATATTTTCTCTCAATTGTGGTTCTATATTACTGTTCATATTATTCATTTCTTCTTTCAAGTTGCTTTTGAACACCTGAAACATCTTTGTCATAAGTCATTTCACCTTCCACAATAAGTACTATTCCAACTTCAGGTGCTTGAATCATCCTCACCATGTGTCCCGTGCACTTATGGTGACACATGATCTAGGCTCTGTGCCTGTTGAAGGTGATCAATCTTGGTGATAGACTCCCAGCTAATGAAATCTGTAAAGACCCTTCTCCAACATTACTAACATTATCTTCTATCTTGCTATCATCTATACTACACAATTCTTCAACATGACTCATTTTTTTATCAGATAGCTGCCTTCCATTTCTCATAAAAAAATTCTCCAATAGGTAATTATAAAGTCACTTTTTTTTTAAATATCAATACATACATAGGTCATAGGACCTATTGCTGTTCCAGTGCCATTTAGTGTTTATTTAACTCAATCCTGTTTTATACTTTTATTGGTATGGATGTTATTATTTTTTAATGCCTACCCTTTTTAGCCCACATTTTATACATCTATCTTTTTTACTTTAGCTTGTTTTTATTGATCAATTAATTATTTATGGTCTCTGTTTATCATCTCCACCTCATCAACTACTTATATTTAATGTTTCATTAGATGTATCATGCTTTATGGTTGATCAATCTGTTGCCAGTCACATAAATTCATCAGGATTGTAAATATGTAGAGTTTTAGAGTAGAGCAAATTCCGAAAAAAAAAAGTTTTTTTTTTGACACCCCAATCCATTGGCTAGATCTCCCTAGAAACTATGTTGTAATATTCCAGATCTACTATTTTAAGCCCCTAAGTTGATGGTGCCAAGTTGTAATCATCTGGGTATTCCACCAGAAGAGAAGGAATGTATCTTACTGTGGTCAAACCTAGAATCTTCAAGTAGGATGCTATAAATAATGTGATGAAGTAACTATCCAATGATTATATCCACCTCCAATAGATTAGCTCTTTATTTACTCATTAAATCTAGATACAATTTAGGCTAGGTCATCCATATGTCACCACTCTTTCAGGTTCCATTATGCCTTAGTATTCAAACCCAGGGAGAATGTTGCCTTTGGCTCTCTTCAGTGGTAAATTTAACTTTATGTAGCAACTAAGTTTTCATTGACCTAAGATGCATCCAACCCTATTGTGGTGTTATATGTTATAATAATATGCATGTGTGTGCATATATATATATAAATTATAAGTTTTTTGGATGTACCGTGTCTTATTTTCCATTGAGCACTGATATTTCGATGGAATAGCAACCGCCATTTTCAAGGTTAACTTTTGAAAGAAAAAACGTTAGATCTTAACAAATAACGTGACTGTGTGCGAGATGAGAAATGAGATTCCAGTTCAGCATTCACAATATGAGGCTTATCAAAATGTTTATTTTCCTCAGTATTTTTACCTGTTAATTTTAAGTTAATATTGGATAAAAAAAGAGGTTTCCACATAGCTGGAATACGTTGTGCTTCATCAGTTCTATTTAAACTAGTAGGTCTCTTTAATATTTCAATTGACTCTCTTATGGTTCTTAAATCATATTTTTCCAAATTAGCAAGTAGTTTTGTATTGTCAAAATTAGGTTTGTGACCAGTTTCTAAATAATGGGAAGTAAAAACTGATGTGCTAATTTTTTGTTGAAAAGCATTTTTATGTTCCTTAATTCTGACATTAATTCGTCTATTAGACTGACCCAAGTAGTCTCTTGAGCACTGGAAACATGGAATTTCATAAACCCCTTGGTGTTCCAAAAGTATTCTGTCTTTAGGTTTATACAAAAAATCACCAATTTTTTTGCCAGTAGAAAAAGTGGTCTTTATATTAAAACAAGATAGTCTTCTACTCATTTTATCAGTAACCCCCCTAATGTAAGGGAAAATTTCTCTATTAAAAGAGGAATTATCAATTCTATCCTCTTTTTTCTTTTTAGCATTAAGGTTATATAAAGCCTTACATATGATGTTTTTATTATAATTATTAGAAAGTAGAATACTTTTTGTAAGTTTTATTTCTTGAGAAAGATGTTCTTTATCAGATAAATTATAAGCTCTAGTGAAAAGATTTTTAGCTACAGAAAAAATTTCTGCAGGATGATGATGAGAATTAAAATCAAGATATCTGTTTGTATGAGTGGATTTTCTGTAAACTGATATTGACAATGTTTCATCACATTTTCTTGCAATTAAAACATCCAGAAAAGAAAGTGATCTGTTATTTTCTACTTCCATAGTAAATTTAATATTTGGATGCCAATTATTTATAAAATCAAGAAAAGAATTTAAAGAATCAATTCCATGAGGCCATATGACAAAAGTATCATCCACATATCTAAGCCAAATAGAAGGTTTTTTAGTAGCTGCACATAATAATTGACTTTCAAATTGTCATGAAAAGATCAGCAATGACAGGTGACAGTGGGGATCCCATAGAAAGTGCTTTATTTTGTTTAAACAGTTGAGAATTATAAACAAAAAATGTATTTTCAAGGCAATGTTTTGCTAAAGGAATAATAAAATCAGGTAAATCATTGTTTTGAGCTATTATATTTAATGCTTCTTAAACAGGAATATTAGTAAACATAAAAGAAACATCAAAACTAACCAATAAATCAGTTCCAGTTAGTTTTAAGTTTTTAATTATTGAAATAAAATGGCTTGAATTTTTTAATTCTTGAAGGAATCTTGTCTGTCAATGGCTGTAAGCATTGGGCTAAATATCGAGCCAAAGCATGTGTGGGAGAGCCTATAGCACACACAATAGGTCGCAATGGTATCTCAGGTTTATGAATTTTAGGCAAACCATAAAATTTAGGATATAATGAAGAACCTTCTCTTGGAGAAATTTTAATTTTCGTATTTTCATCTATACTAGAAAGTTTGACAAGACATTTTGTCTTTTTCTCTAAATATGTCAGAGGATCTCTAATAATCTTTTTATAAGTTCCATCATTTAATAAATCTACAATTTTATTGTTATAATCCAAACGATCAAGAACAACAGTAGAATTACCCTTATCTGCTGGAATAATAACAATTGAATCATCTTTTTTTAAATTTTGAAGTGCAATAAATTCTCCTTTAGATAAATTATTTTTTGGAGGTTTCATATTTTTTAAAACATTACAAACTTCAAATCTAATAAGATCAGCTGTGTGTAAGTCTATATTTTTTAAGGAAGATTCTCATCTCACACACAGTCACGTTATTTGTTAAGATCTAACGGTTTTTCTTTCAAAAGTTAACCTTGAAAATGGCAGTTGCTATTCCGTTGAAATATCGGTGCTCAATGGAAAATAAGACACGGTACATCCCAAAAACTTATAATTTATCTACATCATATAACCGTGAAAACATTAAGTGTAACATTATATATATATATATATATATAATCAATTAAATTAATGAGTGAGTGTATGAATGAGTTTGATAAAATAGAGACCAATATTATTTAAAACACATTAACAAATTTTATTAATAACAGATAAAAATTTAAAATTCTATTTACATAGCAAATAATGTGTTTATATGTGTCCCATAGGCATTTTTACCATTTCAACAACTAAATTATTTATTATACCAGCCCACTCTCTACTTACAAAGTAAAAAAAAAATAGAATAAAATAAAAATTATTATTTCATTATCATGATGATGATCGCAAAGCTAAATAAATATTTACAAAACTATATCACAATACATCCAATAGCACCATGATCCAATTTCTGCTGGAGTGATCTTTTTGCCCCCCCCCCCCCATGTACAAGTTTTCTAAAGTGGTTAGAAAAAGATTTTCATACAAGAACGGTAATCATTCACACCGAATAACTAAATGTAACGATTATTAGTTAAAATACGAACAAATAAACATATAATGTAAACTCTGTTCTGTCTTAGTGAATGCAAATTAATATGGAAGGGCATTAAAAATTCATACCTCATTCCATGTATGAATCCCCATTCATGTTACTTCTTATGGAATAGATTCTCCCAATTGCAAACATGCTGAACCTTCCAAGTGTGAGAATAATAAATGTAGAATTTTACAAATGTATAAAGTAAAAATATATATATAACATGATAATTTTGATTTTGTTCTAATCTTCCTAATTAGAGTCTATAATTTAAACATTAGTGTCTTTTGTAGATACAGTCCACTTTGGTAACTCCATCATTCTCCATATTTTCTGATAATACTTGGACAACGTTGTTTCCATTCAGATATCACTCTCTTTCAGGCTTCACTCACTCACTTCTGATTAAGCATTAGGCAATTTCCTAAGCATTATTTATACAAGCAAGTTATGCTTCATGGCAATTAAGACAGCTCTTTGTCCTATGGCACATTTATCTAGCCAATGCACATTGTTGATAATTTATGAAAAAAGATTTAATTTTTTTTCAGTTATTATTGGCATTGATTAACTTTATGCAAAGGAGAGTTGTATTTCATCATTTATCAGTAGTATGTGTTAGCTATATATAATATTCATTTTTCTTTTGGTTCGATTGCAGTCTTCTGTTTTCAATTATCACTATAAAATTAATTTAATCCTTTTATTACACTGCTAAAGTTCATTGATTTTCAACTTTTAAATGTTGATGATGATTTACTTTAATTTTCAGCACTTTAAAATCTTATACAGAATAGATAATATCTTTGAACCCATTGTCCATTTTTTTAAGGTTCAATATTAAGCTGTGTGTTGCTTGTGGTTGTTATAACAATTGATAATATGTGAAAGAGAATGGAAAAGAATTGAGATTATATTTATACTGTTGTCTAGCAAACTCATATTTTCAATTTTCTTTTTTTTTATCACTATGGGTAGCTATTGTTACACAAATTAATGATTGTTGTTGATGTTACATAATAGAATTATGTAATAAAGTTACATAGTAAAATTCCATTCTCATTTTCCAACATTTGGTTGTTTAGGTATTGACTCCACCTCAGGTCTGACTCGACCTCAGGTCATCACCACATCGACTAAATTACTGTTTGTTATCATGACATCTATAAGAGGTTTCTAAGATCAAGCTTTTCTTCTTCATTAAAAAGGAGCATTTACTTTATTTCAACATTATCTCATTCTAGTATTTATTAAACAAATTTCAAGTGTGTGTGTATATATATATGTTTGCATATAAAAAATATGTATTTAACCTATTATTTCAGCTTGTTTTTTTTTATGGGTTTAGTCTACTACTGTGGACATATAAGGGTGAGTTTCAAATGGGTGGGTTATAAGCTACCCTTACAATATATATATATATATATATATTACAAAGGTATTGCAGCAGAGAATAAAGTATAGCATTCATTTACAAAACCAAGTGTACTTTCAGGGTGTTAGTGTCATAATCATGGTTATCAAAAAGCAACAATATTTTTCCATTAAGAATTTTCAAAAAGGAATTTTTTTGCTTATGTGAATGCTTTAATTTTTAATTCATTGTGTTTTTACTGTGCACAATAAATCAAGATTTTTTTGATCTTTCTCTTTTTGTCATTTCTTTCATCATAAACAATACTTGGAACAAACATATATTATTGGTGAGCTTCTAAGAAAGAATTCAATGAAATAGGTTTTGCAGGACATTAAAAGAAAGTTGAATATGGTTTTTTTATTGCATGGTAAATTCAATGTGAGACACTTGATGTTTTTAGAAAATATGTTAATAGATGCATGAAGATAAATTAAAGATAAAATTTCAGAACAAATTTGAAAATTTTTTGTGATTAAGTAAAAAGACTCAAACTTTTTATCTGATAAAAATTTTGTTAATTTTTCAAATATCTGTGTGGTCATTGTCATTTTCAACAATTTATGATGATGGTATCTCCAAGTTTAATCTAGTTTCTGAAATCTCTAGCCATTTAATCTAGTTTCTGAAATCTCTAGCCATTCTTCTTCACATCACTCTGGAACCCTTTCCTTACAATCTCTTGATATCCAATTTAAGATTTCAACTATCCATATAATATCCAATTTAAGATTTTAACTGTCCACATAAAGTTATCTTTTCTATTAACATATTTAGGCCAGCTTCACTTCAATCTCTTAGTTCCTTCAATGATTATTTGTTCTATCACCCATATATTTCTTTTCAATCCCTTCTTATTACTCCTAGAAATAGATTTCTCTATATTTTGTTTAGTGATCTGAAGTCTCTGTATTGCTCTTCTGTTAAATGTCCAAGTCTCAGAGGCATAAGTAAGAACTGGTAAAACACAATTATTAAAAACCTTTCTTTTTAAACATTTAGGCTTTTTTTTTTTCCATTTGTATTAATAATCTGACTAAAGTATTTGTGGTTGTTAACTTCTAATTTGTCATTATCAATCTTTATTCTCTTATTTTAAGAAAATCCATTGATCATAATTTTAGTCTTTTTAGCATTTATCTTTAGTCCTACTTTCTGACTTTCATCTAATAACTCTTGGAATATTTTTTTGAAGCTGCAAAACATTATTTGCAAAAACAATGATATCAGCTACAAAATCTAGATGACTTAAATAATTTTCATTTCCCATAGCTTTCCATTTTAATCAACAAAATACTTCTTGCAGAACTGCTGTAGAATGTCTTGGGGATATGGAGTCAACCTGCTATACACTTTCCTGAATGTTGATATTCTTATTATCACTATGTAATCCAATAATTACTGATTGTTTTGACAAATATTCTTCAGAATATGACAGTTTTCTGGGTTTACAGTTTGATGATCCAATGCTTTAATCACTGAAGTAATGCTTATAGAATCAAATGCCTTTTCATAATCTACAAATTCAAAGCATAATGGCTCTGGGTTTACACCTTGATGATCCAATGCTTTAATCACTGAAGTAATGCTTATAGAATCAAATGCCTTTTCATAATCTGCAAATTCAAAGCATAATGGCTCTGGGTTTACACCTTGATGATCCAATGCTTTAATCACTGAAGTAATGCTTATAGAATCAAATGCCTTTTCATAATCTGCAAATTCAAAGCATAATGGCAACTCATATTTATTGCTTTTTTCTATAACTTTTCCCAATATTTTGATGATCCACTATGTTAAAAATAGTTTTAAATCCAGTTGGTTCTTATGGCTGATTAAATCCAAAGTTCACTGAGGATGAGTTGTAATTATCTTGGTGTGAAAATTTTGTATATAACTGATAAAAGACTGATAAGTCTGTAATTTCTAATATCTTCTTTAGTACTGCTTTCTTCCAATCATCTGGTACATCCTTATCATTTTAATATTTGATATATAACTTTGACATAAAAATTTCTATTTTTTTTTTGCTTTTTTTATTGATTATAATTCCATCATTATCTGCAGGTTTTTCTTCTTCATAGAATTAATTGCATGCCTCACTATTTTAAAAAAAATGTTGGGTACAATGCTGAGCAGATCAGAAAATATAGTAATTGTAGGAGAAAAATTTTTTTGTTCTTTATTGCTATATATATTTTTAATTTCCTTGCTAATTCACAATTATATTTGCTTACATTATTATTAACTCTTTTTTTATTAATTTATAAATTTTTAGATATTCAGTCCTTCTTAATGAATCTGTTTTATATATTTTTCATATTCCTTTTTTTTTTCTAAATTGCCTTGTCTTTGTAGAAATTTTTTTGGTCAATAGCTGTTTTTTGTTCCAGCCATCTTTGTTGCAGTTTTTAATAATATATCATTTATCTTCCTATTGATTTTGTTCAAATCTGAACCATCTTCAAAATCTGTGAATATTTTAAAATAATTTGCCAAGTTGAAATTTTCAATCATTGGAATGTTTATGATTTAAAATATCAACTGTGAATACTGTTTTTTTTTTTTGTAATAATTTTTGTTTTTAGCTTTGCATTATCACATATCTTAACATTGCATTAATCCATGATTATTTCCTGTCCTTGAATTAATTAAGAACATTACTGTCTTGTAATACATATTTTTTGTTAGTCAAAATATAAACCAATTCTGCTATACCTTAAATTGGATGCTTCCATATCTATTTAATGCCTTTCTCAAAGAAAGAATTCATTTCTGCAAAGTCCACAATTCTGTGTCCTCTCTTATTTCTATCATCATAACCAAACTTATCCACAATACTTTCTTCTTTCAATCACTCATCAATTCTAGCATTAAAGTCTAACATGATAGTTTTAAAATATCAGTCTCATTAAAACCATTTTGTACATTCATATAAAAATCCTCTACTTATTTATCACAATGAAACTTGTTGGGGACAAATATTTGAATTATCTGCAATTGATATATTTTATTAAGTTGAATAACTAATCTTGCTACTCTGTTTGATAAATCTTCAATCTCCACAATGTTGTTCTTCAACTTTTTATTTATCTTGAATACCACTTCACTTGTACTTCCAATATTTGTATCTTTGTATTATAGTACATATCCATTTTTTTAAACAATTATCTTTTCATAAATCCAACAATGTCCCGTTTAATATTACACATTTTTTCTTTTAATTCATGCAATCTTCTTTTACTTTAAAAAGATCTGCAGTTGTAAATATCTAAATAAAAAGTCATCATCAAATAGCAGCTTGTGTCTGCAATCAGAGAAATCGTAATACTCTCTGCCTTCAGCTGTCAATAGCAGCTGCCTTGATTGGTAACTTTACAATCTCCATAAGGGCCAAAATTTTGTTTTGTCTATCATGATTGTAAATGTCTATTTTTAAAAAAGTTTATTTCCACACACATTAAATCTGCCTTCAAGAAAACTTAACTGATATTTCAGTTAAGAGTTATCAGGCAACTGAGGGAAAAGATCGTAGTGTTTCTTGATCTTAAACCCATAGATAAAAAGCCAAATAAACTCATCATACCAACTGTTGCATGGATTTTCTATACTGTAACAAGAATGTATGGTGGACATTGGGAATTTGTCCCTGCTCAGTTCATTTAACACCCTAAAGAGGAATCAAAAGGTCTCCTTTCTGGAGCCGTCTATGTATTATTCAGCCATATGTCTATTCCTAATTTTTAGGACAAGATATATGTAGGAAGAATGGGATCTCATTTAAATATTGTAGCTGAATTGAAAGTTTGCTTGTGAAAAGGGAAAAAATAATATAAATCGTTGATAAATAGATCTAAAGTTTTACAAACTAATTTAAAGAAGATGATAGTTAATCTTCATTGAAAAGAGTTAAGGTTTTTAAGGAGAACAATTTGTAAAAACAGTTTTCGTCCAATAAACAAAACAATTTTCTTTCTCTTTTTTAATAAATATAACTTTATTTTTATTTTAAGACTTTTTTTAAAAATTATGGATGGGTTATTCTTAACGAAAATGTAAATAAATACAAGCGAGAATTTATTTTTTATGCATTAGTCTGGATCGATAATGATATTGTAGCTACAATTAGCGGCGAAATATATCAAATGACAAAACGTTGCCTTATAGGATTGTTTATTACTGCTGTTGTTTGTAATCATTTGCAGATAAAGAGAATAATATAATTGTTTCTATATTAAATCAATGCAAAAATTGTGTATGTGTATATTGTGTTGATGACGTTTTTCTATATATGTCGTAGACCAACAACACTCTTAATGAATTAACTAAGAGATTGGTATTAAATTACACTAAAGAGCCAGAAAAAATTAGGAAATTTGTTATTTAAATTTAAAAATAATGAGTAGTCTTAATTTTTTGTATTATAAAATTACTATTAAATTACTAGATAGAGATTTTATGCACAAACATTCCTGCATCCATTGGGTTACTCTCACTTGCACTGAGTGGCGCTACTGTATGAAGAGTTTTGCCTCTGTGTTAAACAGCTTACGTAAGCATAAAGAATGGTGATCATGTAATATGCTTAATGAATTAATTAAAAGATTGATATTAAATTAGATTAAAGAGCCAGAAAAAAATGAAGAAATTTGTCATTTAAGTTTAAAAAAATAATGAGCAACCTTATTCAAAGTATATTGATGTGAGATCTCAAGTTCCATTGTTGCATAAATATATAGGATTGAGAGCATTTTTTCATCAAACAAATGTTTATATAAATTTGAGTCTGATAAAAATTGAGAATTTGTAAATTTATATTTGTGATATAATATAATCTGATAGAAATATAGATATAGTTATGTAAAAGATTTTAAAAGAATTATTATAAAGAAAAATGTAAAAGTGATAAAAAAAAATGGATATTGTTATTATATGTATTGAGTGTTGAAAATAAAAGTGATTTGATTTGTCAAACAACTTCATTGTTGGCTTTAAAACATCTATGAATTTGAATAGATTAATTAATTAAACAAAAGATGATATAATAAAGTGGCCAACCTAAGGTTGTGTATGGGGTGGGTAAAGCCAATTGGATTATCCATATATAAGCTATGGGAAAACTAAGATGAATTTGATGGTAATAGTGTTAAAGCATTTGCATATGTATAAAAAAGTTAAACCAAATTTTACAAAGGCATCTGTATTTTATGATTATGCAAAGTAATATTGACATAGTGGTCCAAGTATTGTTAAGATGGTTCATGAAAGAAGAAATGTCAGAAAGGTCAAAGAAGATTGGTTATTGTGCAAAATGAACACACTCAGAGATCCAATAGTGTTCAACTAAGCAATAAAAAAATGTTTTTGTTTTTAATTGTTAATGATAAAATATTGCTGTTTCCTGATATTCATAATTACACCAATAATTGTTTTGAAAGTTTTTTTTTTTTTTTTAATTAATTTTATACTTTATTTTCTGTTTGTAATGTATTTATATTGTTTACAATAATAGCAGATGTTTAATTTATTATATGTATAACCCAAACACTCAGTTATTCATCATCTGTCAAAGAACAAATTGTTTTTTATTTACTCCTTGATTTATTAATTTATGTTTTGAGTATTTTTAGAGCTTAACCTGATGAATCAAAGTGATATTTTATAAGGTAATCTGTAAATAATTTAATTGTTATATTAAGTTGGGTTTCAACACCTTACTTATTCATTTAAATTGCAAACTTATAAAGTAAGACACATCTTACTGCATCTGAAGATAAGATATTGGTGAAAATATTATATTAACAAAATAATACATGATTATTACAAATTACTGTTATAGACAAAGTGACATGTAACTTTAAAAAAGCTTTAAAAATGTACTTATAAAATTTGATTCATCAGCTAAATTTTAATAAAAAGGACTAATTTGAACTATTTTTATGGAAATTGATTATATAACAATTACTGCTTTACTTTTAGTGCTAGCTCCATCAATGTACAACAGATCTTTTTAAATTGAACAGATGATATGATTTTTCAAACTGAAAAAAAAAAAGTATCAGTTTGTTTGTAACAATTGAGGGTAATCTAATTCAAGTCATTGTATGTTCAAAAGTTGGTTATGTTAAATTGTGCAGTAATAAAAAAATATGATTGGCTCAATCCAAAAACATATATTTGAATTAACAAGTATATTCTATATCCATTATTTCAAAAGTTTTAAATTAATAAAACTGTTGATGATATTTATACAAGTAAATAAAATTATTTAAATGCATAAATATAATTATAATGATAAAATGAAAAGTTTTAAAAATCAAATATAATGTATTTGGTGTAATTTAAATGTAACTATCACATGATCACCATCTCTTATGCTAGCACATAACTGTTACTAAACAGGCAAAACTCTCCATACAAGTAGTGCCACCCTGTGCCAACCAGAGTAATCAATGAATGACAGAAGGCTTGTGCATAAAATCCCTATCTAGTGCCTACTCATCCAATATCCCCAGACTAGTTTCTGGCTTGTGTGGCACTGCTGTATGGAGAGTTTTCCCTGTTTAAATGTAACTAATTAATGAATAATCCTTAAAAATAATCATTTAATATAAAATGTAATACATAATTTAAATTCATTAATTATTTTTAGTTAAGATAAAAATGTGCATTCTAAGTAAATAATTTTGATATGATAATAAAAATGACACCTGATAAAAGTAACCTGTAGAAGTTCTTCTACTTTGATTGCTATAAAGAATATTGTTTAAAAAAATAATTTAATGAAATTTATTTTTTACTTATCTTTATTTGATTACAAAGAAATTTTACAATTCTAAAGTAAGAAATTCTATATGGAAATAAAAATGGTGAATTCACTGGTGAAAATATTTAAAAAGTATTTCTGTAATGTAATTTTGTTTTATTTGTTATTGTAGTAAATATTACTTTTAAAAAATTAGTTTAGTAAGAAAATAAATTTTAATTCATTACCTACTTATATTTACTTTATTATAAAGACATTTTGCATCTATATGGGATAGAAAATTTCTAATAAATCTATTGTAATCTTTAAATGCTGTTTCAGAATTTGTGCTCTATTATGCATGCATGCATCTACTAGATTTTTTATTGTTATTGTTGATGATATTTTGAGGTTAAATATTTAATGCAAATTGCATTTTTATTTTTTTTGCTTTTGAATATCACATGCATTTATGAAGTTTACACAGTTTAAGAATTTGTTTAATTTCTTTATACAAATCATTTACAGGTATTAAATTCTGATCCCATATTTTTGTTTTATTATGGATGCTGCAGCAATGTAGAAAGCTCTTGATGTATTTTTATTGTTTCTATTTATGTTGAAAGTAAACTTTTTAGCATAGAAGTGATTTTTTTTGCTTCTGGATATCATATGTAAATGTGAATTATACACTACTTAATATAAGTTTAACTTTTTTATAAAAATATATTATGCATATTAAAATATAATGCAATAAAATAGACAGCTGCCCTCATATTTTAGTATTTTTATTTCTATTGAAAATGGACTTTTAATATAGAATTACATTTTTTTATTTTTGCTTTCATATCATGTACAGTTGGGATTAATATGTATTACAGAGATTCACATAGCATACAAATAAATACCTTTAGGCCTGACTTTTTAACAATTCAACTTTTTCTTTGATGAATATACACTATGAAAATTGTTGTCTTTGTGTTTTTATAATACAATGTTGACTAAAAGGAATTTGAATCCATTCAGTTTAGGCTAATGGCAAACTATTCAAGATTTCTTTTTAAAAATATATATATAATAGTTCTATTAATAATCAAATGTTTTAATGTTTAGAAAATCATGTGACATTTGGCACTGGAAATGACACTGAATTGCAAAGTAAAGATATTTAGCTCATGAACACTTCACTCTTCCATTGCTCTAAATCACTAAGAACTTATGACAGCACTAACAGTTTGTTAGTACCAATAAAAAATAAATACCACATCTTTGGAGCTTTATTAGAAGTAAAAGGCTCCAAACATTCCACTAATTCCTGTTATTTATCTTCTCATAAGAAAAATAATTTTTATTCAGTTTCCATAAGGCCATTTATCTAGAATAAAAGTAAATTTGTTGACATGTACATTTTTACTCTTATACATGTAGAATTTCTCATCATGATTTATAAAAATGTTCAATATTATGTCAACTCATGTTTAAAATCTTCTAAACAAAAATAAATAGTATACTTTCTTCCTTATTTACAATGTAGAGATTTTTAGTAATTGAATAAGTAAAACACCTTTTCTATTAGCTCTAAAACAATCCTCCAAATGTTTGTATATTACATAAATAATTAATTTTTGATTAGAGAATAAACAAAATAAGAAACCCCTTCTATTCTCTTCTATAGCTTTAAATGATGTGACATAGGTCACTTTTGGATATGTACTTTGTTAATTTTGAACTAAATCAATTGTCTGCAGCTATTTTATTTTATAAGGGTTAAACTATGAATATGTTCCATGTTAATAGTTGAATAACAAATGTTTATTTTAATATTTATCACAGGTATTTTGTTCAATTATTTTATATATAATGCCAGGCATTCGTTCAGATAGAAAGATGATCCTTAATATTTTACTTTATGTTCATTTTATATTTAATATTATAACCATCTGCTCATCTCTATTCTAGAGCTTTTTGTAATTGACAACTCTATTAAATTTAAATTAACAAAAAAAAATAGTCTAAATTCAAGTTAATAATAGGAAAAATGTTTTTTTTTTTCCAAAAATTATTTATTTTGAGGGCATAGAGCTGATAGTTTCTTTTGTGATAGATTTTTTAAAGGTACTAGAAATTTGTTACCAAATGATGGAAAATTAATAGAGAATTTAATTAATAGATCATTTAACAAATAACATTTAATTAAAAAAACATTTGACAAATAATGTGTTAATTTCCTGTGAATAAATTTGTTTTTTTATATATATATTTTGGTAAAGACATAATTTTAGTAGATTTAATAAAGGTAAAATTAATTACTGAAATAATTTCATCTCTTATAATTAACATTTATAGTTAATTTTTTAACTTGAATAGCATTTCATTAATCAGCTCAGGAGTTGAATATTCTATTATTGGACAGACATTTCTGTTTTAGCTCTTGCATGAAAAAACAAAAGTGCAAGAAGGAAATCTTTTATAAGTGGTAATTTGAAATGAAACTGTCATGCTATAACATCTTGAAACTAGACTGATTGTAATATAGTTTCTGCTATAATCAGACAATTTTAAAATGCATTTTAAATTAAGTAGTGAATAGCAATACTATTCTCCAGTTTAGTAGTATTGCAGTATTGTATTCAGAACTATTGAGTTCTTGATCTATTATTGAGCAAAATTAAAACAAATCTCAGTTTCGTCTTTTGAATGATTTTATGCATAGCACCATAAGAACTCTCAAATAATTAACTATGTGATTATTTTATTGGAAAATTATAAAAGAATGAAGATTTAAAAAAGTTAAGGTCATACATACTATTAGTTTTCTCTTTGATTTCTGCATGAAATCTAATGGGCATTAAAAATTGCTGTCTATTTTTAGGAATAAATAATCTTCTTAAATCATCAAAGGACTAATCTATCAATCAACAATTTAAGTAAAATATTATATGAGTTTCTTCTAAGCAGGATGTGATGATAGGTATTACTAACATACACCATCTTTCTTTTATGCAATAACTTTTTCCTCTTTTTTAAACTTCTCAATTAATGCATCAACTTTTTAGAGTGGAATATTAATATATTTTTTTTACAAAATTTAATTATTTACAAATATTCACATTACCATGCTTTTTGTCATTTTAATGATTTATCATATAAAAGTTTGTATTATATTTGCTCTATAAGAAGAGTGCCTGTTCTCTGTATTATTTCCGATTTTCTGTTTTGGGAGATATTATGCGCACTTATGAAAATATTTGTTGTTCATGTTATTAAATTCTTTTGAATGCATAATATTCCTAAAATAAATGTAATATTAGTTTTTTTAGCCTGTTATTGATTCCCTTTTATTAAGTAAAAATTATACACATATATGGCCATTATACATCCGTTTATGGTTCCCTGTGTACTTTCTTTTTAAATTCTAATATTTGTCAAGCATTGGTGGTCGAGAGGTCAGCGACATAGGCTTTACAAGCAGTTGACCTGGGTTAGCGGGTTCGCTTCCCGGCTGATGCTATGACACATGAGAAAAAAAATTCTAATATTTGTCTTTGTTACCAGATTTAAGAACTGACCGTGAAAAATTCACTTATTGTTAAGTATAACTTTTTAAATTTTTTTAACTTTTTGCTCTTTTAAGAAAAATAAAAACTTTTCAAATTATTTTAATAATTTTGAATCGATCGATCTCTGCTTTGAATTGATCGTTTTTTTTCCAAAATGTAGAAGTTGTTATGTAAATCCATTATGTGTCAGATGATACAAAAAAATGTATTCATTTATTGATCACTTCACAGCATGAAGCAAATTTACCATGAAAATGTATTTATTCACTTACAGAAAAAAAAAAAATCATTCATCAAATCAAGCCTTAATATTATAAATTCAAATCTTTTATTATTTGTGTGCTGACAACACTCCACAAGTCCGATCATTTTAAAAATTTATTGAGTTAAAAACCATTGATATTTTATCAATTAAAGGGAAATGAGAGATTGGAGAGGGTAACATGTGTGAATTAAATTTGCATTCTGTCCCTGTTATTTGAAAATATTTTCAAAGCGAAACCACCAGTTATTTTATTTCTTATTTTTTGGAAATAGCAACTTAGAAAAAAATCTTTCAATTTTTAGACTTTTCTTTTTTTAATTTGATTTACAATTATGTACGTATTGATTATTTGCAGAACGGAAAACAAGATGGGCATCTGTTGCAGCAAAACTTATAATTAGATAGTATATATAAACAATCTTCAATATATATATATATATTTAAAATAATTTATTCCACTGAGTATATATACTGTAATTTATTATAATATATACATTATTGAAGCTGTTTTGAGAAATGCGGTACCGGTATTTGTTTTAAACGGCCATATTCAGTTTTTCAAGTATCTGAACTTGAGACTGAAGATGTTTTTTTTAATTATCAAAATTAATCAAATAATTGATGTACACTATGTTCTCTCTTCCCTCTTTTCAGAAAAAAAATTATTCAAGTGAACAAACAGATGCAGTGACAAATTTGCATTCTTCCTGTGTCCTTCGACAGAATAAAGAAAAATATAAATAAAACACCTTGAAAAAAAATGATAAAAATATTTTTTAAAAAAATCACTCTTAATAATATTTGTATTACACAGAGAAGATTAGTATAATGAAGAATAATATTAAAATAAAAATCATGAATAACGTTAAAAATAATCCTAATAGGATGAACCTTGTTTGCAACTATCAATTTATTAATGTTATCACTTTCTTAAATCACCATGACTAACTATCTGCAGTTGGTTTCTTTTTATTTAGCAGATTTATGACCGCACTGAATTAATGCTCTACTAAATATGATGACGGAAATGTAATAATAAATTTATGTACACAACTCAAATTTCAGGATAAAATGTAGATGTTTGCTTTTGCAACTTTTTGGTAACTAACTTTGAATTTAAATTCCTTATTTGTTGTTACTTTTACCAATTCTTCTTGTAATTTTGAAGATCCTGCTGTGTTTATTCTTGAAAAAGAGTTCAAAATACAATTAGAGGATGTTTGTTATAAGATATCTCAAAATTCTTGATTGACGTCAAAATGGAAAGCATTTAAATGCAAGTCTTCATTATATTTTTCTATTATTGATAACTTTGGAAACTGATTGAATTCCTTTCATTCTAAATTTCATTTATATACAGAAGAAGTCTTTTGCCACAAATGCAAAAAATAATTGTTTTTGTTTTGATTAAATTTAACTTAATTAAAACAGGCAAAACTCTCCATACTGTAGTGCCACTCAGTGCCAACCAGAGGAATCAATGGATGCCAGAAGGCTTGTGCATAAAATTCCCATCTAGTGCCTACTCATCCAATATCCCCAGACTAGTTTCTGGCTTGTGGCCTTCATCAGTGAGAGCACTGCACCTAGATCTTAGGATCTAATGCAACCTCCAGCAGCCACCTTTTATCTCTACTTAACTACAAAACTATGAGAATAAAATTGAAAACACAATATTTTCAATCTAAGCTCAATAGCTTATATAGACATATGGGTCTGAACCCAGTTTAGTACCCATACATTTGGTGTCTTTGGCTACCACTATCCTATTAGGCAGGGTTGGTGTTAACCCACTAAACATCACATGATCAGTATTTCTTATGCTAGCACATAACTTATTAAACAAGCCTTCTGGCATCCATTGATTACTCTGGTTGACACTGAGTGGCACTACTGTATGGATAGCTTTGCCTGTTTTAATAACAGTTATGTGCTAGCATAAGAAATAGTGATCATGTGATGTTTAGTGGTTTAAATTTAACTTATGATCTTCAAATTGTAGATTTGTTTTATTAAATTTATTAAACAAGGCTGTTAAATAAGCTGTCATTTTTTGAATCAATGAAGTTGACTTGTAAAGCATAATCTTTGTTTTCAAGGACTCTTGCTCTAAATCAAGGAATTTCTAATGATTTTTTTGATTGCTTGAGTGATATAACATAATGGTCTGTAAAGACCTTTACTCAATTTTTTGGAAACTAAATCTTGATAAATGATACCATGTACAGCAAATACATTTGGAACTACTTTTTATAAATATGCAAGAAATCTCTGTATCACCTTGTCATAGTTGGAGCATCATCAGTAGTATAACAAGATGGTATTCAAATGAATTTTTTCTTCCCAAATGTTTTTTGTAGTCTTAAAAGCTTCATAACTTCATTTAATAAAACTTTTTGGTAAATTAGGCAAATTTATATTATCAGTTGAAAAATTTCCTCCACATTTTTTTTCTTTTATGAATCACATGTATGCTAAAAATAAAGTTTCATGTCATAGCAAAGTTGATTCATCAAACTATATAGAGAACTGGAATGATTTTAAATATTAACATTGAGATATTTCATCAGTTCTTTTTTGGACTGAATTATTGTGCAAATAATTTTTCTTGGTAATTCCAAATACTGTCTTATGCAAAATTGTATGTATTATCTCATTTATAACCAGTAAAATTAGTTCTCCAATAGTTTGAAGATTTCATGATTTAACAAAATGCTTTAAGTAATATGTGAATTATTGTTATCCTGTTTAGATATTACTGAAAATAATTTTATTATCGGTCTTAATTTTTTTCTTCTTTAAAACAAAAATAAGATAAATTCTTATCTTTCTTATCAGTATGAACTTTTGGTCAATGTTTTTGTACTCTTGAAAGCTTCATAACTTCATTTGATAAAACTTTTTGGTAAATCGGGCAAATTTATAATGTATTGTTTCTAGGTAACTGAATAAAGCTATAATTAAAATTGTTGGTATATTTTTATTCGTAAAAAAAATAAAAATTGTATGTTTATTTATCATAATAAATGAATAAAATTATCAATAGATATATAATAAGGTATTTATTTATATAGCACTATGTTAATAAATTGTAATTGTAAATTAACGATCAGGCTAATGGACATGTGCTTTACAGATTTTAAACTATATGTAAATAAATTGAAAAACTGCAATCTCTCTTGCTGAAACCAAAATTTTTTGAAATCGTTATGTTTCTGGAATAGTGCCCATGACATCAAGTAGCATGAGAAGACAAAAAACAATCAAATTAAAATACTAATGAAGCTAGTAAATTGTATTTTATTCTTTACTTAGAATTATATATATATGATAAAAAAATTGTCAAATCTTTGTCATCATTTTTAATAACTGTAGATCCATTGTAGGATGAGTTCAACTCAGTTTCTCCAATCTATAGGTTCTCCTCTCCATATCATACTGATAAACTTTCTTATTTCATTTATTCATCTCATATGTGAATTTTTTTTACATCTATACAATATCTTGAGATCCAGTTCAAAACTTCAACTCTTTATCTATTATCATCTCTTTTTGCAATATGTTCAGTCTATCTCCACTTCAGTCTTTTATTTTTTTCAATGATCAGTGATAACTATTTGTTTTTTCATCCTTCCATGTTACTTCTAATATAAATCTCTCTTTAGTTCATTGTGTAGTTTGATATATCTTCTTTTAAGTGTCCAATTCTCAGATCTGAAACCTTTTCAAATTCATAGGCATTTTTCCATAAATATTTTATTCAAGTTTACTTCTATAATTAATTTCATTTTTTATGTTTCCATCTGTATTAATAATTTGACCCAAATATTTGTGATTGTTATCTTCTTCTAATTAATGATTATCAATCTTTCTCTTTTATTTCTGAAAAAATCCATTGAACATTATTTTATTTTATTTTTAGTATTTATCTATAGTTCTATTTTCTTATTTTCTCCTGATAATTATTGCAATATATCCTGAAAAATCTGAAGCATTATTTGCAAAAGTACCCACATTTCCTGCAAAATTTAGATAATTTAAATAATTCCATTTGTTTATATTGCCCTAGTTTTCCATTTTCATCTCCAAAATACTTTCTATAAAATTGCTACAAAAAGTTTTGGAAATATATAATCACTCCATCATTCATCCTTATCTAAATTAATGTCCTTAATGTTACCATGTAATCTAATAACTATTGTTGTATTTTGATAAATATTGTTCTGAATATAACAATATTCTGGATCTATACCTTGATGATTCATAGCTAATCACTGAAGAAATTTTCAATGAATCAAATGCTTTTTCATAATCTACAAAACATAATAGCAATTCTTATTTCTTCGTCTTTTCTATAATTTGTCTTAATACTTGGAAGTGATCCATTGTAGTAAAACTACTTTTAAATCCAGCTTGTTGATCTGAATACAATTCATTGTAGAACGAGTTGTATTTTTTGATAAAGATTTTATATAGAACTGATATAAGATTGACAGATCTGTAATTTTTAATATCTTTTTATAACTTTTTTAAAATATCAATACAAATATTTTATTGTTTAATATAAAGCTAAATTTATTAAGAAATTATTTTTAAAAATGCATCAATGTGCAATTAAAATCAGTTAACAATTTTAATTTAGTTTGCCCTTATAACATAGACTATTATGATTTCATTTTTCTGATTTTTTTTTTTCAAATAGTAATAAAGAATATGACCATTACATTAAGTGTAGACTTTAAATAATATTGTGCTAATGCAACTATGCTGTAATTTTATTATTAGTAAGCACTAGAGAACACAGAAATATATAACAGATATGTAAGAAAATATATAAAAACACTCATGTGTAAATCGCTAGTTTATTAAAGCTACAATAATACCATTTGTTTTGTATGTGACCTGTAAGAATAACTATCAAAGATATTGATTAATATAAATTAAAATATAGAAAATAATTATTATGATTTTTATGTTATGCTACATGACAAATGAAACACATAAATGGTTTATCAAAAATTTTTAATTTTCTCTTCTTTTTTTATGCTTCTAATGCCTCTAATTTTTATTCAATATTTTCCAAATGCACCCAAGATTATAATCATCCATTTAGATCATTCCACTTCTTCCTGGAGCAATAGCACTCACTTTGGGAAGCACTAGTGTACAATAATAAAAACATTAGAAAAAAAAAAATCAATGCATATATGTTTTTAAAATATTCTTTTTAAAGCCAATTCCTCAACAACAATGAAAAATAAATGAATTCTTTTTTTATTGATGAAAATTAATATCCAGTTTAAAATGTTGGACCTAAAATATATAAATGACAATAGATTGTGTTTAATGGGATTGTGTGGAGGTCTGAATAACATTTTGAACAAGAAAAATTTTTATGCTATGTTTAAAGTTAATAATAGATCATTTATTTCTATATATTTGTATAAGAAATTGGGTATATTATATTAAATACCCATTATTATTGTAATACGCTACACAGTTTGGTGGAGTGGCAGACTCTGTAGCTTAAAACTCCACCATTCTTAGTGTTCAATATTTTTATTAACTCCTTTTCAATAAAGTAATTCAATTGTCTTATGGATTTAGTGCAGTTATGGAGTATCAGACTCTGTAATTTACCCAATTCTGACCTCCTCTGGTGCTCAATTTTCTTACAAATTCCTGAGTAATAAATTCATTTGATTATTCTTATTATGGTACATGAACACACAGACAGATAAGTTGTTCAAAAAAAATAGAATGGTGGAAAATAGATGTAAATTAAAAAAATAATTTGAAGTTACATAAGAATAAAGTATGTATAAAATATGAAAGGACATATGAAAAAGATCTTACAAATCTTTTATGTAAGAATAGAAGCTTTGGATATCAAGAAAAGAAAACAAATATAGAATAAAAATTTAGCTTGCTATTGTAATTTATGCAAAGATAGAAGGATAGTATTGAATATTTATTTTTAGAATAATATTATAAAAACTGCTCAAGAAAAAATAAATGGATTATGGAAAAACATAAAAATGAAGAGTGAAAGATAGAGATTTTCTGTTTTGTTGTTGTTGTTTATTTGTTTAATAGGGGATATGAGAACAGGATACTGAATTAATGAAAAGATTGAGAAAGTTATAGAAGAATATATATATATATATTTTATGAATATAACATTTTTAAAGAGTGAAAAAGTTTTACTTAGTGAATAAAATCTCTGGGCATGTAACCTATGTATTGATTTCGTTTAAGGAAAATCCATTTCCATCACATATATTTTTATTAACTGGCTTTCTTTGATAAGCAAGTGCTGTTGAAAAAAATCATTTAATTAGAAACTAAATAATTAATTATTTTGTTATATTAGATTTATTGTAGTGCAGCATAAGGAAATATTTGGGGAGAAACATTTTTTTATATAATCCTACTCTATAGCGTTACTGTTTTAATTATTTATAATTAATACGAAAGTGAAATTTAATGCATTATAGCTCTGAAAAAATGAATTATACATTTGCAGAAAAAAAGTTATTTTTACTTATTTATTTTGAAATTGAGATTTAATAAACCTATTCACTGATCAGTAAATTGCTATTATAACATTGTAAATGAGATATTTATTTTATATAGCGCGATGTATATGAATTGTAATAAACTAAACATCAGCATTTCAAGCTAATGTACATGCGCTTTATGAATCTTAATAATAAATGAATACTGTACTTTCATTTCCAACACAAGATAAAGTCTTTGCGAAAGAATAGAATGAATCCACCTATTCTTTCAACCCAAACATTTAAGTATGGGCAAATCTTAAGCACTGGAAATGAAAGCGTGAAGCTAAACCAATCACTTTAAATTACTTTCTACTATGTCTTAATGAATGATGCCTGTGAAATTTTCTAGAATTTACAATAGGTCATTCTTAAATGAAACAAATTAACTTGAAATGCTGATCTTTAGTTTATTATAACATTGATAATAGTTTTAACAAGGCTGTAAACCTTAGCAATGAGCGTCTGAAAAAATCGTCAATAGGGACCTGTTATTCTTTACTACTTTTAAGGTATTCTGAAGTATCTGCTATATTTCTTTCATTAGAAACAGGGAGTTATCCCTCTAATCTTCCCTGTGAAGTAGCAGTACATAATTTTAATCAATCTAAATTTATAAAACCTTCATTAGTAGAATAATTATAAATTTATACAAAGCTATATAAACATTTAGGAAAATATATGCATCAATCCAAACTTTTCAGGGATAAATAGTGAAGTTTTTAATTCTTCACATAGATATAATTCTGGTATATCTCCCCCTTCCTCCAGCCATCTATTAGAGAAACTTTTTGCAAACATTTGTTAAATCATTTTCATCTTGTATTTTGAAAGTACATGGTTAAGACCAAATGAAAAAATTTTAAATCTAATCATATAATTGTATTTACTTAATTTTTTTTTTTTCTTCAGCAAAATGATATATGGTGATTATATTAGAAAAAATAATTTTGAATTGTCTCAAATTTTCAATAGTTTTATTATGACGTTCAAATTATACTTTTATTTTCTTCAGAAAATCAATTCTTAATTTTATTTAAGTAAAGTGAGCACATTATTTAAGGGAAATTTTTGTTTGTTTTACATACTTCTTAATTTTTTTTAAAAGTATGATATTCTTTGTGTGGCAATCCATATTGTCATCAGTAGAAATAGCCACTGGTAAACAAGTAATGCATTTCAGCTTCAAGTAAAAAAAGTTTGAAAGAAAAACACACAAAAATAATGTATTAGAGATGAATTTTGCAATAACTATACAAACCAATCTTGAACCACAAATATGTTCACATATAAACGTGCTATTTATTATTTTCTTTAACTGATAGTTTTTAACTTCTTCTGAAGTAAACGGAAAAAGCTTTTAACAACTTATCTAATGACTGTTCTGCATTTTCTTCTCTGCTTGGTTATGTTTCTTCAGCAAAAACAATAAATATTTCACTTCTTTAGAATTATTTTAAAATTATCTTTAAATGTGAGCTATCTCTTTCATAAAATCTATGCTTAAGTTCAATGTGAAATATTATTTTTAGAAAGTCTTACATTATTTATTTGTTCCATATGTCCTTTCCAATAAAGACTTAATTTTACAATAGTAGATTCTCAAGTATTACATTTGGCAAACTGATGAATATATTAGTAAGTCTTATGATTTTTTCATCATATAGAGCATTTTTATTACCTGAAATGTTTCTTATGCTTTTATGTTGTATCAGTATAGGTTTCAGCCCTCACTTCTCTATTTAATATATTAAGTAAAAGTACACCTCTAATGAATCATTAATTTAGTTTCATAATCATATCACTGTGATGAAATACCCTGAGTTTTTAATTTGTTAAAAACAACAGCAATACACTGGAATGTCTGCTGTTTTTCAATATCTAAACATCTTTCTACTTAAAATATTGTGAAAATATTTAAATTAGCTAATATTCCCAAGTTGATAATCTTTCAAGTTAAAAGTAACTTCATGTTTTTCTTCCATCACTAGCTGACTTTTTTAAATACAGATATTAAACTAAAGCCTTTATATGTTACAGTCAATATATTTATCATTTTTGAAATTAATTAATTAAGAATGGTATAATTATCAGCATTTTGTAAATCCAGAATTAAAGAATTTTTTATTCTGCTATTAATCAATTCAAATTAAAAATTCCATAGTCAATCCTGTATTGCATTTTGATCTCTAATTAATAAAGCTGTTTATAAACACTTCAAAAGCCACTTTTAAATCTACAAATTTTCACATCACATTTGCTTGAAAATATAATTGTGAATAAAGTTCATATCAATTGACTAAAATAATGCACCATTTATACTTTTAAAAATTGAACATTAAATTATTTAAAATGTTGACATGTTTGATAGCTAATGCCTTTAAAATCATAGCTTGATGTATCCATTCTAGAAAACTACAGATATTACTTAAGATTTAAATAACTAAAACGCTTTTTAGAATATTTGTAGTTTTAAGAAAGTAATTTCAGGGAATAAATACTGCTATATATACAATAATTTTTTTTCTTGTGCTATATATATATGCAAGGACAAATCTTCAAAATAGAAGCAATTTCTCCACTTTAATTTAGTGCTGTCTTAAATATTATATATATAATTCTTAAGTAAAACTGCAATCATTCATAGTTACTTAAATAAATATATAACTTAGATATTTGATTGCCGTCTTGTTTAAGAATTATAATAAACGTAGAGCATGTGTAAATAATGTTTTAATATTTAATTTAAAAGGTCTTGAGTTGATCTGTATTTCTTAGCTATATTTAATCTTTAGTATGAACTTAAAACGTATCTTGGGGTTAAGAAAAGTAATGATTTCACATTTTAAAAATGATTAAATGTTATTAATGTAAATTTGTATATTAACGATATTAACTATCAATGTGAATGCCGTTAAAATGTTTGTCATTTTAATCATTTTATTTATATAAACACACACTATGTTATTGTAAAATCAAAGAATATAAATGAGCTGGAAACATTTACATTCAATACACTAAAATAATTCTTGATTTTAGAATTTATAAACCCTTAAAATAATATTAACATCTTACCGGTCAAAATCGTGTGTTCATTCAACAAGGCCTAGAATCCAAGCAAACGTATATCCATCTAGTATGTGCAAGATACATAAGTCAGGAACAATATCAAATATCAATCTCTATTTACTAGTGCTCCATGGTTTATGACTACATGAACAACGCTTTTGATGATACTAGCGAGTTTCATTCTCACTTCGTCCCAGCTAGAATTCAGGGTTTACACGCGACTTAATACAACAGATTTACATTTTATTAATTAATACCTTATCTAAATTTATTACAATTACAGAACGGTGTGGAGTATACCTGACATTGATTGATAATTTAAATAAGTTGAAGTTTTGATTGATTTAAACTGCAATAATAATAATTTCATGGCAACATGACAAAAAGGAATGAGTTTAAACTCATAAAATCTTATAATTAATAAGAGGGATTTATGTTAGAGATTCGGAATAATGACAAACCGAGATTTCAAAGTACTAATATAATATATATTTATTATACATAGAAGTGTCATCATATAAAATACATCAATGCTTGTCTACACAACTTGGGTTATTGGACTCACAATTATGTAATTTAAAATTCATTAAGCAAATCAGATAATATTAAAATTAATCAATATTACTGCATTTCAATTTAGCAAGCAATTGCAATCCATTTAAGACACAGATTAGGTTTTGATACAGCCAAACATAAAATACATTTGTTTACTAACTATAAACAATTGGTTAAGGGGTCTGCCAAGTACAAATCTGCAATAATCCATCATTTTAGCCCTCAATAAAATTATAAATTGAAGAAAATAAATTTATGTTCTTCCTCTATGAATGAGTTGTGTTAGACCATTATTACATTTAAATAGGTTGTAAATTATGAATGTGGAGAAACAAAGTTTATATTACATAAATAACAATTCTATATGATGTGTGATTAATTAATTAATTGGATTGGCTAATGAGAGATGTGCCATCATGGTATAGAGAGCATTTCAGGTTTATAAATAGAGAATAACTACATAATGCTAAAAGTGGCGACATTATGGCTACACATGAGGTCATTTATGAACCTCAAAGAGGTTTTGCTAGGAGAAGTCAATGAATGAGAGGACATGCTGGCCCACTGACCAAAACATATCTCTGCATAACAATAAAAATTGATGTGCTGGGATGGCTTATCCATGTGTTCCCATGCACATTTTAATGGCAGTATTTGGAAAAGGGAAATCCCTAGTAGGAAATACATCTACTTTTATGGGAGACTAACATTATTGGATTAGTTATATTTAAATTTCCACAGGTCCTGAGAGTTAAGTAGCAAAGCACGAACAATAATAATGGCAAGTGAATAATTGTAACCATAAAGTACATAATACCATACACACACACATATATATATATGTAAAATAAATAAAATATTCGTTAATTAAAAACAATATTGTAATTGTAATTGAAATAATATTTTTAACGGTTTACAAACAATTACAAACAATCTTTAAATCTGCAGAAGTACTTACTTTCGGTTACTTTCTAACCTGCCTCAACTGCCATTAAATTCAAAAACTAAAAGCGGAAGCAAACGTCATCAATTCAAATTCCACGAATCTCGTATTTTATTGTTAGAAGCTTGTCAATTTATTAAATGCGTTTTATTCCTGTTTATAAAAATTGCCTCTTTAATTTTTCTTTTACTATGGTTTCTCTCTTCATGAAGAATTTTTACATTTTCAAAATTAAATTTAAATTTATATTTCCATGTTTTTTCATGATCGAAGAAAACTGAAGAAGATCATGAAAAAACATGTAAATATAAATTTAAATTTAATTTTGAAAATGTAAAAATTCTTCACGAAGAGAGAAACCATAGTAAAAGAAAAATTAAAGAGGCAATTTTTATAAACAGGAATAAAACGCATTTAATAAATCGACAAGCTTCTAACATTAAAATACGAGATTCGTGGAATTTGAATTGATGACGTTTGCTTCCGCTTTTAGTTTTTGAATTTAATGGAAGTTGAGGCAGGTTAGAAAGTAACCGAAAGTACTTCTGTGGATTTGAAGATTGTTTGTAATTGTTTGTAAACTGTTAAAAATATTATTTCAATTATATATATATTGTGCAAACAAATGTGAATTCAATCCTGATTTAAATAGTTAGCTCTCTAGCATAATGGAATATCCACGAAACCCAGGGCAATAAATGAATTTTAAGAAAGTATAATATTAAAGAAACAGTGATAATTAAAACCAAATTTAAAAAGGAGTAGATTGTTTTCCCACATATTCAAACTTTAAAATCTCTCAATGTTTATATAACAAAACATTAAAATAAACCCTATATATAAAAAACCAATTCACTTCTGGCGAGATTATACAAAATTCTATATGATAATTAATACATAGAGACTAAAAATCAAATGCAAATGAGATATACAATGTAAATACTGATAAAATTTAATTTTAAAATCTCTGTAATATATTTTATATAAAGAGCTAAGTTTGGTTTAGGAAAATGTGATGGATTTTGCTTAAATAATTTAATAAATTACATTTTCTTTTGAGAAATAATTACGAATAAAGATTAATTAGTGAATAATGAAACTTAAATTATAAGACTATTCCTATCATTTAAATCATTTACAAAATAACAAACATACAAAACTAAATGAGCTTCATCTATTAATTGCTTAATGGAAAATCTGCATCTCCTGCAATAATCTTGACCAGAGAAAATAATAAAGACTAGGTTGTAATATGCTCTTTGAATTTTGTACTTAACTTGGCAGCTTGGTATAAGTCAACATTAAAATAATAAATTGCCGTATCAAAATAATATGGAGTTCTAATAAAATTAAAACTGTTAAATTTTTATAGAAAATAAAGTTAATGATGTATTTAAAGAAAGTTGTATAGACATTACATATAGATATTTTAGAGCGAATAAATGAGTATAAACTAATCAAAGATTAATATTAATTTAAAACCAACATTGTTAAAAAATCAGAGGCTTGCAGCACACAGGGTTACCTCAAAACATAGCTGAAGACAGGTGTCATGAAGGCAGGATTTCTTGATTTATTCAGCATCATCGTCTAGATGTTGACAGCACTGGAGTGGCATCGAGCAGGTGGAGACAGAGCACAAAAAGTAAACAGCCTTCTACTTTACCCCGACATTATTTAGGTGAAACTTAAACTAGTAACATGTCTCTCAATCTGTTGTTTCCCCCTTTCCTTGATCAGAATTGGGCTATTTATATGATTCAGCCCTGCTTTTCTGGATCCAGTACTCATGACATTCACTCACAATTCCCTCTGTGGCATGCGTTTTCCTAGTGGCCTTTTATATTGGTTTGTCTCCTTGAGGATAGGAATTCTCCCACCAAGATTGGACATGCCCTAAGGGTTTATTTGCTAACTAAAAAAACAATAACACAAATCTGATTTTCATCTCAATTAAATTTCACAAGCCATCGTATTAAACAAAGCCTATTGAATTGAGATTGAGATTTGTAATGAAAATTAAATAAAATATAATAAACAAAAAAAAAAAGAACTTTATTTTTAGAAATAAGAAATTTTATAATAGGATGGCTTTTAGCACTTACATTTAATAAAATAATAAATTTATAAAATATGACAAATTCCAAAGTCTGTCTTATAAATATTGAATTGACTGTATTTATATACTATTTGAGTACATTTTATTAAAATAAAATATAAAATATTATAACCTGACTAAGTAGAAAACGAACTTTAATGAAAAAAAATCTTAAAACATTTGTCACACTTTATACACATCTGAGATTATGTTTACACTTATTGCCCATTTATTTTATACATAATTAGTAATAATAACACAAACAGTCAAATGTTATAGCTTACATGTACTGATTATAAATATTGATGATAAATTATACATTTACTACCACCTCAAGCAAGATGGGCGTCAGTTAATATATAAGACTGGGTTCAACCCCATACTAGTGCTGATGACATTGGCACTATGTGAAACAGAAAAATGTGCTATAATATTTCCAGCTTCAATATATGTGTATCCTTT